>JAGFNQ010006758.1:119025-161173 GCA_024364735.1 Boesenbergia rotunda | reverse complement strand
TTGCCCAAAGTAAGTTTTGGGATTATGGCACGCAAGGTGCTTGATAAAAGTTTTGAGTAAGACCAAGGTCTTACTAAGCCCTAGAACGAGTTCTAGGACTAAGAAATGAGATAGAATCAAGACCAAGGTCTTGTTATATCCTAAAGCAAGTTTGGGAACATTACCATTAAGTGTTAAGTTATACATTTGAGGACGTCCTAGAAAGGCCCAAAACGAGGAGCAAGCTCCTAGAGGGCAAGAGGCAACAGAGTCAGTACCCCCACCAAATCTCTTAGACGTGGTGGCTCAGTTACAGAGACAGTTAGCAGAACAACAGCAAGTTATTGCCACTAGGATGGCTAACCAGCAGGTCGTTATTATTACCTCGCCGGTGGCGAATGTAGTGGCACCAGTTGTGATCGAAGACCCATCGATTACATCTGTAGTTCGGCAAGGGGAGTAAGGCAAGAAGCGTACCTCATTCAGTAGGAGAAACTGAAGCCAGGGAACTTCCCAGGCACAAGCAAACCATGGGATGCTTAAGCATGGTTCAAAACGTTGGAAAGAATAGTAGGGCTACTGGACTGGCATGAGGTAGAGAAGATAAAGTGTGCATCTTCTGCCTTACGGGAGATGCTAGAATATAGTGGAAGAGAGTCAAGGCCAAGAGAAATGTCAGCCAGATGACATGGGCCGACTTCGAGACTGAGTTCTTCGAAGAATACTCTCACATGCAAGTACCAACAAGCATTTATGATGAATTCACGGAGTTCAGACAAGGAGAACTATCCGTGGTGAAGCAGTGAAGATGTTTAAGCGGTTAGCTCATCTGTGCCCAGAGCTAGTTAGCACAGAAAAAGAGATAGTTAGGCTAATGCTCAAGATGTTAAGGCCTGAGATAGCGTTGGAGGGGCTAGCGTGTTAAGAGGCTGCAAAACTCCGAGGAACTAATAAGTAGTGCTTTGATCACTGAGCACTACTTAAACAGTATAAAGGCCACCAGAAAGGTTGAACGATGAAGTTCTTAACAACCTTACCGTCAGGGGAAGTAATGGCCTCTACTGGAGAGGCTAAGGGCAGTATCAATCTAGATTTCTAACCGAGAGCTCTACAGTGACTTGTTAGTCTTGAGATGAAGGATTACGATGTCATTTTAGGAATGGACTTCTTGAGCAAGTATAATGCTTCTATAGACTGCCGCAAGAAAAAGTCAAGTTCACACCAGAAGCAGAACCTTCGGTTGAGTTTATTGGAGACCCAAGGAGAAAGATAGATAGGTTCCTACCTACCTTACAAGCTCAGAGAATGTCAGAGAAGGGTGCTCTGGTTTTCTAGCTCATATAGTGGATGCGAGTCAAGGACAAGGATTGAAGAGAGAAGAAGTGAGGGTAGTCTGTGACTATCCTGAGGTGTTTCCTGAAGAGTTACCAGGACTCCCTCCCAATCGGGAAATTGAGTTTGAAATTGAGTTGGCCCCAGGAACCAACCCAATTTCGAAGGCACCTCATCGCATGGCACCAGCAGAACTGAAAGAATTACAAGAACAATTGCAAGAGCTGCTTGACAAGGGTTTCATCCACCCTAGTCATTCACCTTGGAGAGCTCCTGTACTTTTCGTCAAGAAGAAGGATGGGTCTGTGCGTATGTGCATAGGCTACAGAGCTCTGAACAAGGTGACCATCAAGAATAAGTACCCCCTTCCTAGAATAGATGATTTATTTGATCAACTCAAAGGGGCTACAGTGTTCTCGAAGATAGATCTGCGTTCTGGATATCATTAGCTGAAGGTTAAAGAAAGTGACATCCCCAGGACGGCCTTCAGGACAAGATACGGCCACTACGAATTTGTAGTAATGCCTTTTGGAGTAACCAATGCTCCAGCAGTCTTCATGGAGCTGATGAACCACATCTTCAGGGAGTATCTCGATAAATTCGTCATTGTATTTATTGATGATATTCTCATATACTCACAGACTCCAGAGGACCATGCTACACACTTGAGGATAGTGTTGTAGATCCTTCAGCAGGAGAAGCTCTATGCAAAATTCTCAAAGTGTGAGTTTTGGCTAGATCAGGTGACCTTCCTAGGTCACATTGTATCCAAAGAAGGCATTCAAGTTGATCCAGCCAAGATAGAAGCAGTCAGCAACTGGTGTAGACCCAAGAATGCCAGTAAAATCAGAAGCTTCTTAGGCCTGGCAGGATATTACAGAAAATTTATGGAGGACTTTTCCAGGATAGCCTCTCCACTCACAGCCTTGACCAGAAAGAACAAGAAGTTTGAATGGTCAGATAAATGCGAGCACAGTTTTCTAGAGCTGAAGAAGAGACTGACCAGTGCTCCCATCCTGACTGTTCCAGGGAGTGACAAGGCCTTTGACATCTACAGTGATGCATCCAAGATGGGCCTTGGAGCTGTCCTCATGCAAGACGGTAAAGTGATAGCATATGCCTCCAGACAGCTCAAGGACTACGAGAAGAATTACCCTACGCATGACCTTGAGCTAGCAGCTGTGGTTTTTGCACTGAAGCTCTGGAGACACTACCTGTATGGAGTGCAGTGCAGGATCTTCACAGACCATCAGAGTTTGAAGTACTTCTTCACTCAGAAGGATCTGAATATGAGGCAGCGCAGGTGGCTAGAGTTGGTCAAAGATTATGACTGTGAAATCCTCTACCACCCAGGTAAAGCTAATAAAGTGGCAGATGCACTGAGCAGAAAATCCTGTGCAGCACTGATGTCCCTATCATCACTGTCTCTACCACTTCAGAAAGAAATAAAGAATTTTGGAGTCGAGGTAATAATCGGGCAACTTTCTGCATTGACTCTAGAGTCAACCCTGCTTATAGATATACAAGGAAAGCAAGATCAAGACCCAGAAATCCAGAAGATCAAGCAGGGGATCCAAGAGGCAGAAAATTCAGAGTTTCGAGTATCAGATAGTGGCATCCTCTATCTTGGAGACCGCCTTTGCGTCCCCAATGATGAGGAACTAAGAAAGGATATTTTAGAAGAAGCCCACAGTACTCCGTACTCTATGCATCCTGGCTATACCAAGATGTATCAAGATTTAAAGCAAAGGTTCTGGTGGTCTGGACTCAAGCGAGACGTGGCCAGATATATCAGTACCTGCTTGACCTGCCAGAGGGTCAAAGCCGAGCACCAGAGACCAGGAGGAGTTCTACAGCCACTTCCCATTCCAGAGTGGAAGTGGGAAGAAATATCCATGGACTTTATCACAGGTCTTCCAAGAACCACCCATGGACACGATGCAATTTGGGTGATAGTGGACAGATTGACCAAGTCTGCCCACTTCCTAGCCATCAAGTTATCGCATTCGGTAGAGCAATTAGCACAGCTGTACGTGAAAGAAGTAATCAGGCTTCACGGAGTCCCGAAGTCGATCGTTTCTGACAGAGATGGGCGATTCATCTCCCATTTTTGGAGGTGTGTTCAGGAAGCCCTAGGCACCAAACTTCAGTTCAGCACAGCCTTCCATCCCCAGACAAATGGACAAACAGAGAGAGTAAATCAGATTTTAGAAGACATGCTCAGGGCTTGTGCGTTGGATTTTAAGGGTAGTTGGTGCAAATTTCTGTGCTTAGCTGAGTTTGCCTACAACAATAGCTATCAGGCCACCATCAGGATGGCGCCTTATGAGGTATTGTATGGCAGGAAATGTAGATCACCCATATGTTGGCAAGAAGCTGGTGAGAGGAAGGAGATGGAGTCAGAACTAGGCAGCCAGACTGAGCTTATAGAGGAGACCACTCAGGCTATCCAGACGATCCGCCAGAGGATTGAGACTGCCCAGAGTAGACAGAAAAGTTATGCTGACACACGCCGTAGGCCACTTGAATTCCAAGTTGGAGATTCAGTATTTCTCAAGGTCGCTCCTATGAAGGGAGTGATGAGATTTGGTAAAAAGGGCAAGCTAAGTCCTCGGTACATAGGACCCTACAAGATCATGAAGAGGGTTGGTAAGGTAGCATATGAGTTGGACTTACCAGAGGATATGTCAGCTATCCACAGTACATTTCATGTCTCCATGCTAAAGAAGTGTATTCACGACCCTAGCCAAGTGATTCAGCCTCAGTCAGTACAGATCCAAGAAGATCTTAGCTATGAGAGCAGACCGACACAGATAGTGGACAAAGCAGTTAAAAGATTAAGAAACAAAGAAGTGCCACTAGTGAAGGTCATCTGGCAGAATCAAAAGCATGAAGAGGCTACTTGGGAACGTGAGGACAGCATGAGAGAGAGATATCCAGAATTATTCTAAGTTCGAGGACGAACTTTTTATAAGGTATGGGGGATTGTAACGCCCCAAAATTTCCATTTTTAGTACTTAAAGTCCTTAGAATTATTTAGAAATGGTTTAGAAATATTCTAGATATTTTTAGGAATTTTTAGAGTATTTTTATGGAATTTTCCGAGTCCGTTTGGTGTTTTTAGAAAAAGAAAAATAAAAAGAAAAATAATAAAAACGTTTAAGGGCAGCCGGTGGATTGAACCCGCGACCACCAGAAACAGCCCGCGCGCGCAACCAGCCGGGCTAGGGTATCAAGCACAGAAAAGGAAGGAGAGACCTATATTTAAGGGGTAGTTAGGTCGATTTGCCCCCATAAGTATAAATGGAAAAACCAATTAAGTGCAGCTGGTGGATCGAACCCGCGACCAGCACGAAACCAGAAACGCGCGCGACCAGCTGGGCTAGGGTATCAAGCACAGAAAAGGATGGAGAGACCTATATTTAAGGTGTAGTTAGGTTAATCCGCCCCATAAGTATAAATAGGTAATTAAAGAGAGAAGTTTTATTTTCTCTCCTCTCCAAACCCTCACGCCGACCCCTCCTCTTCTGGGCGAAACTACACCAAGCTCTAGGGGGCCGGTCAAGGCTCTTCTCCAAGAGATAATTCTATATTCGGGATCCCCGCGGCGAGAGGAACGCGTAGACGTGAAGAATTCTCCGAGATCTCAAGTTTCTCTCGAGTCCTAGACGTCAATCTTGGTTGTAAGTCCAAGATATCAATGTAAGTACTGCTCACCTGCAGTAAGAGGCGGTTTTTCTGCGAGAATTTCCTTTAAAAGTTTTAAAAGAGATAGTTTCTTTAGTTTATGATTTTTGGCATGTAATATTAGTTCATTATATGTTTGTATAAGTTGATTAAGCACCCTATATGAGATTAGGGCTAAGAAAAGTTATGAGAAAAGAGAAGAGAAGATAAAGATAAGAAAAGAAAAGGCCAAGGCCTTAAGAAATCCCCAAAAGTCAAGACTTAGGGATTTTAGCACGCAAGGTGCTCGAGAAAATGCCAAGGCATTTACAGATAAGAAAGAAAAGAAAGAAAAGCTATTTTATTTTATAAGGCCAGTACCCGGCGTCCAAGCGCGTCGTTAAAGAAATCCAGGTGTCCAATTCCAAGGTCTTGGCCCTGGTAGACCAAGGTCTGCTCTATTAGGATTGGTGGCTCGCTACCCCAACCTTTTAGGGAACGCGCATATCAGATGGTACTTACGTCTTCAGTGGATCCAAGTGATTATTATTTTCAAGTATATGCTTTAGCAAAGTTTCGAAAATTTAAGAAAGTTTTCAAAAGTTAAAGAATAGCTAAAGTTTCAAGTTGAGCCAAGAAAAGTAAATTGAGATTTATTATTGCTTGAGTATGCATGTTTTGAGCTATACATGTTCTTAGTTTTCTTTCAAGCATATTAGTATCTCATATGATGTTCAGTTTGATCTAGAAGCATGTTTGCATATTTCGAGTTTTTGTGAGCTAGATAGTACTTACTAAGCTTTTTGCTTACTAGTTGCATTTCCTCTTATTGCAGATAAAGGTAAAGGCAAGTAATTCTGAAGGAAGACGACGAGGCGGTGCTGAGTAGAGTGTGTGTGGTGGCTGATTGTGGAGAGATCTTTGGCACAAGACTATTTAGTTATTTAATTCACAATGTTATAGTTCATTTGAATTTCAAGTTCTTGCTTTATGGAGTTTAGCGAACATTTAAGTTTCGGATAGTTTTACATGCTCAATTGCTTAGAGTAAAGATTCCATGTCATTTCATTTAGCTTATATATTTTTATGTTTGCATTGGATGAGTAGAAATGTGAGTAGATGGAGATATTGATACTTTGTTAGAAAATAGACGCATGTGCCAAGATAGTATCAAATTCTCTTTGAATTAAGTTTTATTGCTTAAATATGTTTAGAAAAGTTGCATTCACATTTCATAATGCTTTAGCAAGGTTATAGAACATGTATTTGGTGTTATGAATACATAGGAGTCAAGATTGGTACAAACTTTATTGTTAAAGTTCATATAACTTGAATAGTTTATTTTCTTCCGCAAAAGTCCTAATTTCAAGTTATGGATTGATTTTGTTTGGCTAAATTGTTTAGAAAACTGGCATAGAGTATAGAAATGGTATCATAGTTTTATATGGCTCGAAAATACATGATTGGTGGACCTTTGAAGCAAGTGCCGAAACCTGAATTTCAGATTTCAGGCCTATCAGTCGACTGATACCCGAAAGATGAGTTGGGCGAGGCAAGCTTCAATGAGTATCATCTTACGAGCTTTTGAGAAGGAAAGTGTGATATGGTATCGTGCATGACTACTTAAGTTAGAATATCATTGTTAGATGAATTTAAAAGAAAAAAAAAAGATTTCCGCATTTCTATTAGTCATGCATCAGAAGTCGAGAAGTAGAGAAAAGTAACGATCCGTCTTAAGGCAGAGAAGACGGGTCGCTACAGGATTTACTTCACATGGACTTGTTTGATTGTAGTACAATCATATCCTTGAATGGTAATAGATATTGTTTTGTTATCATTGATGATTTTACTAAATATACATGGACCTATTTTCTAAAGTATAAGGATCAAACTTTAGATGTGTTTCTTTCATTCTGTAGAAGAGTTGAAAATGAAAAATCATCAACCATTAAAACAATAAGGAGTGATCATGGAGGTGAATTCCAAAATCAAAGATTTTTAGAGTTTTGTCAAGATAGAGGGTATAGGCATGAGTTCTTCACTCCTAGAACACCACAACAAAATGGTGTTGTAGAGAGGAAGAACCGAGTCCTACAAGAGGCTGCTCGAAGCATACTCAATGAGTACTCATTACCGGGGTACTTGTGGGCCGAAGCTGTAAACACAGCTTGCTAGGTGCAAAATCGAGTCCTCATTCAAAGATTTCTAGGAAAGACTCCTCATGAACTTTGGATTGGAAAACCACCTACGGTTAAACATCTTAGGGTGTTTGGTTGTAAGGTGTTTATTCTAAACACCAAGGACCACCGTGGAAAGTTCACAGCAAAAGCTGATGAAGGGATACTGGTCGGGTACTCCCTAGTCAGCAAAGCTTACCGAGTCTACAACAAGAAATCTAGATTGGTTGAAGAGTCTTCTGATGTTATTTTTGAGGAAATTCCCAAGGTAAATGATCAATCAGAAGATGTTGGAGGAGCTCAATTCGAACTCAGGCAACTGGGTTTGGATGAAAGTCCAAATGTTGTAGATGGTGGTGATGAGTCTGATGACGGTGAGCCTAGACAACTTATAGATCAGCCGGATCCTGAGGCTGAGCTTGTGTCTAGTGATACCATTCAAGAAGTACCACCAATATCAAGGACAACTAGGTTAGCCTCTAGTCATCCCCAAGACCAAATTATTGGAGACATCCACCATGGGGTTAGGACTAGATCATTCTTTAGGAATGAGGCTAATGAAGTTGCCCTAATTTCCGAAATTGAACCTAGAAAAATTGACGAGGCATTAAATGATCCCGATTGGATCATTGCCATGCAAGATGAACTAGGTCAATTCGAAAGAAGTCAAGTTTGGGACTTAGTCCCTAGACCTAAGAAGACCATCAATATTGGAACCAAATGGGTCTTCAAAAATAAATTAAACCATAAGGAAGAAATCATAAGAAACAAGGCACGCCTAGTAGCCAAGGGCTACAGTCAAGTTGAATGCCTTGATTACGATGAGACCTATGCTCCCGTGGCACAATTAGAATCCATCCGATTGATGCTTGCATTTGCAGCACATCGTGGTTTCAAGCTATATCAAATAGATGTCAAATCGGCCTTCCTAAATGGTTTAATAAGAGAAGAGGTCTATGTCGAACAGCCTCCGGGGTTTGAGAGTACCGAATTTCCAAACCACGTGTTCAAGCTCAAGAAAGCGCTTTACGGCCTTAAATAAGCACCCCGAGCTTGGTATGAGCGATTGTCGATATTTTTAATTGAAAAAGGCTTTGTGAGAGGACAAATAGACCCTACACTGTTTCTACGAAGAGATGGTGACAATATATTTGTAGCCCAAGTGTATGTCGATGACATAATTTGTGGCTCAAACAATAAGGGATATTTGAATGAGTTTATTGGTCACATGGAGAATGAATTTGAGATGAGTCTAGTGGGAGAGTTGACTTTCTTCCTTGGGCTCGAAATCAACCAAACTCGAGACGGAATACATGTGCACCAATCAAAATACACTCAAGAGATGCTCCGTAAATTTAACATCAGTGATTCCAAAGAGGTAACCACTCCCATGGCAACAAATACAAGGTTAAACAATGATGAGAGTGGTAAACCTGTTGACCTAACTCAATATCAGAGCATGATTGATAGTTTACTATACCTCACAGCTAGTCGACCTGATATACTTTTTGCTGTGGGTATGTGCGCTAGGTATCAAGTTTGTGCCAAGGAATCTCATTTAATTGCTATTAAACGAATTTTGAAATACCTTAAGGGCACAATTGGAGTTGGTCTATGGTGCCCCCATACCGAGTCATTTGACCTAATTGGCTATACCGATTCCGACTATGCTGGGTGCAAGTTGGATCGGAAAAGCACAAGTGGGGCTGCCAATTCTTAGGTTCATCTCTAGTTAGTTGGTCAAGTCGGAAGCAACATTGTGTTGCTCTCTCCACGACCGAGGCAGAATATATCGCCATGGGAGAGAGTGTATCACAATTGTTGTAGATGATTCACACATTAAAGGACTATAGATTAACCTACAAGGGTGTGCAAGTATTGTGTGACAACATAAGCACAATAAACCTAACAAAGAATCCAGTCCACCGTTCTAGAACCAAGCATATTAAAGTGCGTCACCACTTCATTAGAGATCATGTTGCTAGAGGAGATATTGTACTCTCACATGTAGAGTCCAAATCCAATCTAGCGGACATTTTCACTAAACCACTCCCCGAGAATGAATTTAGTTTCTTACGAAGGGAATTGGGAATGTGTCGCGCTTCATAGGATTAAAAAACATTCAAAACCCTTCATGATCAATTCAAATTGTTAAGGGAACAATTATTGGGTAACTTGGGGACATCTCACACAAACTATAAGGTTCAACAAAACGTTTTTGTTTGCTAGATATGGGGTGAGATACTAGGATCAACTTAATTCTCAAAATGTCAATGCATCCCTTGAGAAATTAGGTTGACTAGACAATAATCAATACGGTGACCAAGTATGGGGAAAACCAATGCATAACATATGTGTACTTGGCTCCATGATCATACTTGGACATTCCAATCAAGGAAACTTGATTGGAGACTTTATATTGATACAAACTTGGATGAAAATTGATTGAATGTTTGTGTTTGAGTTTGCCTTCACTTGGGTGTAGCAAATTGATTGTTAGACCCATAAGGACCTTTGATCTTTGTTAAAGGATCAATTATAGTCAAGAGATCAATTCCAAGATCGATAATTTTCATCTGATCTTATCAGAAATCGATAGGGGTTCTGAAACTGAAAGTTTCAGATCGTATCAGGAAAAATTATGGAGCCTGATCGGTCACCGGACCGATCAGGAGAATGTTGGTGCAGAATGCACCTAAGTCAAACCTGTGTTTTGATAATGGCAACATAGGTCAAAAGTTAAGTCTTACTTGTTTTCAAACAAGTTACTCTAATGTGCAGGAAAAGCCCTAGAGAAGGACTGCTAGGCACTGGCGAAGGAATGCCAGGGTAAAAAGACCTAGCGAAGGACTGCTAGGCACTGGCGAAGGAATGCCAGGGTCAAAAGACCTAGCGAAGGAATGCTAGGCACCGAGCGAAGGGCTGCTCGGCATCCAAGACCTGACAAAGGACCGTCAGGCAAAAGTCCAACCAGAGGAACGGTTGGCATCAGGTAAATTCTCCCGAGAGGAGTAGGTGAGGACGCGTTCCCCGTGAAGGGAACAGTAGGCGTCGGTTCGACCTAGGGCTCCATTTTGGAGACCAAAGTCAGAACCTAGATAGCTAAGGCTGTATAAACTAACAAATTAAATGCTTTATTTTGTTTTCGGACTAACCCTGGATGCAGGACCAAAGGAACGTGTGTCTGCAGCTCAGAGAGCCTCAAAGGAGTGAGGCAGCAGCTGAGTAGGGCGCCCTGAGTGTCTAGGGCGCCTCCAAGGTGAACAAGAAACAAGTAAGGCAAAAAGGACTTCGGCTGACTACTAGCCGAGGCGCCCTCAGTAGCCAGGGCGCCTTCGGCAGCCAGGGCGCCTTCAGCAGCAACAGCGCGCCGCGCCCATGTCAGCAAAGTCAATCGCCCTTATCCAACCGAGAAGACCGCGTCAACCAAGGCGCCCTCAGCGACCAGGGCGCCCCAGAGGTCAAACCTCATCCCTATTAAGGTGGGATAAAAGCTTGACCGAGCGAAGTGCGGATCGCCTGACACGTGGCAGGGCGCCCCCGACGTCCAGGGCGCCCTAGGTGCTATAAATAGCACCCCTCGACCCCAAGCTTCATACAACTGTTCTCTCAACGCCCCAACGATCTTCTACGCTCGTGCCTTGCTCCGGAAACACTCCAACTCGAGCCGACGACTTCCCGCTGCCCCGAACAAATCAATACACTCCGGACGTCGGTAACGAAGATCGAAATTTTAATATTATTATTTTATTGCACTTATTTGTAATCAAATATTGTAAACTGATTTTGCGCGTATATAGAATTGCCCAAAGTAAACGGTCAACGACCGTGGGCCTTGGAGTAGGAGTCGACACAGGCTCCGAACCAAGTAAATCAACTGTGTCTTTGTGCTGTGTGCTTTTAATTTTATTTTTCCGCTGCGTACGTACTCTTTACGAAAGTCCGAACGATTTCCGATATTCACCCCTCCTCTATCGGTTTTCTCGATCCAATAAGTGGTATCAGAGCGGGGAAGTTCAAACTTGGTGCAACCACCAGTTTGAAAATTTCTTTTCGGATTTTCTTTATTATTTTCGAATTTTTTTTAAATATTTTTTTCGTTAATCGAGATTGGTGCAACTCCCCTCGATATTTTATTTCCCTTATCCAGCACTACTAATCCAAGACCTAGTCTTGGAAAATTTGTTTTTCTGTTAGTTTTTTGTTACAGATTAAAATGGTCATGCAAGAGGGATTCAGCACCGCCAGACCTCCACTTTTCAGTGGAGAAGACTTTTCTTACTGGAAAAGTCGTATGGAGGTCCACCTAAAAACTCAGGTGGATATGTGGATCATCATCCAGTCCGGTCTGGAGATCCCCCGAAACGCTGAAGGACAACCACAAAGCTACTCCGAATGGGACAACTCCCTTAAACGCAAGATAGAAGCCGACGCAAAAGCAACACAAACTCTACAATGCTGGCTGACAAAGGAAGAGCTGAACCGCGTGGGCCCTTTCAACAGTGCAAAGGAGCTATGGACAAAACTGATCGAGCTGCATGAAGGGACATCAGATACTCGGATCAGTAAGAGAGATCTGCTACTGAACAAACTCTACACCATCAAGATGGCCGACAACGAAACAGCATCCTAGCTCCACGCACGAATCCAAGAGGTAATGAACGGTCTTCACACAATAGGTCACAAGGTTGAAAACCGTGACCTAATAAGGTATGCTCTAAACGCCTTCCCTAGAAACACCTTGTGGGCATCTATGGTAGATGCATACAAGGTATCAAGGGATCTTTCTAAAATAAAATTAGATGAGTTGTTTTCCGAACTTGAACTGCACGAACTAACTAACACCAATGTGGTTGAGAAAGGTATTGCTTTTCTTGCAGGCAAGACTGGAAGAACAACAAAGAAGAAGCCTGAACCCGAACCTAGTCTAACTCAGACTCAGACTCAGAAGACGAAGAAGGAGAACAAACTAAGCTGGTCCGGCTCGCTCGAAGCTACTACAAGGAGCTGAAGAACCGAACCAACAAACGGAAAACCGGCCGAAGAAAGGACGAACCAGCTGAACCCGCAAACAAGCCTAATGTGACCTGCTACGAGTGCAAGAAAAAGGGCCACTACAAGTCAGAGTGCCCTAACCTAAAGGAGACAAAAAGGACGAGAAGAAAGAAGGCACTGCAAGCAACCTGGGACGAATCGTCCTCAGAAGAAGAAGAAGAGGCACCCCAGTCCAACCTCCTAGCTCTGACCGCCTCAGATAAAGTCGAGACTGAGTCAGAAACAGAACAAGAGGACGGCGAGCTGACCTTCACAGAAGACGGAGAAATTAAGGTAACTGGTTTTAATAGATTGCAATTAAGTGAGTTAATTTCATTTCTTTCTCGAGATTTGGCCAAAGCCAAACTCCGAGTCGAATCCCTCCGACAGGAAGTAAAACTCCTAAAAGAGGGAGCTGACTCTAAATCCTTAACCGAGAAGGTTCAGGAAGGAACTCCTACTCAAGTTGAAAAACTTGAAAAGGAAAACTCCTCCCTGAAAACTCAGGTTAAGGATCTTAGATCAGCATTAGAACGATTTACATCTGGTTCCAAAGGTCTTGACATGATCCTTGGAAAACAGAAATCAGTTCTAAATCGATCCGGATTGGGCTACAGAACCAAATCTCGGCAAAGATCATACTTGGCTGTACTGAATCAGTCCAGAGGTAAAATTCAGGCATGGGTACCTAAACTATACCTGAACAAACCGACTGGATCAAATCAGTATTGGATCCCCAAGGACAAGATTCACATCTTGCCCAACCATCACCGTGGCTTTAGTCCAGGGGGAGCCAAACTGAAAACTATTTTCATTATTAGATAAACTTGTTATTCTTGATTTAAATTGCTTGATTGATTGGTTATTTAATTTCTGCAATATACCATGCTTAGACTTAGGCTAGCTTAAGGACTAAACAAACTTAGCTGAAATTTGACAACATAGTATTGGGTGGAGGTGAGATGATAGTACGTTAGGGAAGCCAATTTGGCGGAACTAGCCGAAGCTACCGATCCAAGACCCAAACTAGTTAGACCAGAAATTTTTCAAAAATTTTTTTGAAAATGAAATTTCATTAAAAGGCTTTGTCAAGGAAAGGGTGGATGATCCCATAAGGCTACGGCCAAAGAAGGCCTAGTGCCTCGCCAAGACCTGGAAGCCAATTTCTGAAATTCAAATTCAAATTTTTTTGTCAAATTCGAATCTAACACAAAATTTCAGGTATTTGTAGATTTAAACATTTTTGTTAAAATTAATTGGTTTCAAAATTAATTAAGTTTTTAAAATTTAATTGATTTCAAAATTAATCAAAATTTTCAAAATAATTTTAACTATCAAAACCTGTCTCACAAAACCTATAAGGTTAACGTGATTGAAAACCCTAGATTTGGGTGAGACAGACTAGGCAGTGAAACTCAATTTAAGCTATTCCTGATTCTAATTGGATCCAAATCAAGAAAATTCTTTATGCGTAGGAACATAAAGATTTGGACCAATGGATGTTGGATAGCGGTTGCTCCAGACACATGACTGGAGATAAATTGAAGTTCACCAAGCTCAAACTCAAAAACCTAGGCTCAGTGGCATTTGGCAATAATGCCACACTCAAGATAATTGGGTCAGGTAATATTGAGCTTAAATCTGATTTCATTATTAAGAAAGTTCTATTGGTTGAAAACTTTAATTTTAACTTGCTTAGCATAAGTCAGTTATGTGATTCTGGTTATATAGTTACTTTCAACAATTCTAACTGCTTGATCAGAAATGAACAAGACTCAGAAATCATACTTAAGGGCACTAGGAAAAACAATGTATACACTATAAATCTTCCCCTTATACCCAAATGTATGTTAACACAATTAGAACAAACAAACCTCTGGCATAGGAGATTAGGTCATACCAATTTGAGAACTATCTCAAAAATTACCCAACTTGGCTTAATCAAAGGTATCCCCAAAATCAAAAATAATGAAAACCTAATATGTGAATCATGTAATCAAGGTAAACAAACCAAATCCAATCACAAACTAATCCAGTCTGATTTAACTCAAACCACACTTGAGCTCCTGCACCTTGACCTATTTGATTCACATGGAGCCAAGTCACTAAGCGGGAACCGATACTGCTTAGTAATAGTTGATGATTACTCTAGGTTTACCTGGGTTAGGTTCCTAAAAACTAAAGATGAAACCCTAAACCTATTTATTGAATTCTGTAAACTAATTGAAAATCAAAACGACACTAAAATAAAAAGACTTAGGAGTGATCACGGGGGAGAGTTTGAGAATCAACGGTTTGAGGAATTATGTAAGGTAAATGGGTATTTTCATGAATTTTCATGTCCTAGAACCCCCCAACAAAATGGGATAGTCGAGCGAAGGAACAGAACATTACAAGAAGCCGCTAGGGCTATGCTCAACGAATTTAAACTAGCAAACCAATTTTGGGCAGAAGCAACTAGTACAGCCTGTTATATCCAAAATAGGGTTTTGATTAACAAACGACACAACAAAACCCCCTATGAACTGTACTACCATAGACTCCCAAACCTACATTACCTAAGGGTCTTTGGGTGCAAAGTCCATATCCTAAACACCAAAGACTATTTAGAAAAATTTCAATTCAAGTCAAACCCAGATATTTTCCTAGGATATTCAACCACAAGTAGAGCCTATAGAGCTTACAACAAACAAACTAAGAAAATTGAAGAAACAACAAACTTAATTTTCGATGAAGAAATCAATTCAACATCTAATAATCCAGACCCAATTCCATCAAACTCTGACCAAGAAAATAATGAACAAATTATTGAACCATTAATTGAACCCTTACACGAACTAACTATTGAACCAATGAATGAATTAACTGAACCAAGAATCGAACCAACAAATGAACCAACCCAAAGAGTTGAATCAAATAGTGAATCAAACCGACCAGCTGGACCTGAGGCTGAACCAAGCACTAGAAGAACAAAGAAACCCAGACTTAGTCACCCAACCGATCAAATTGTGGGTGATCCAACTCTAGGAGTCAGGACTAGGTCCTCCTATAGGAACCTTAGCCAAATAGCTATGATATCAAAAATTGAACCCAAAACTATGGAAGAAGCCCTACCTGATCCTGATTGGATCATAGCAATGCAAGAAGAACTTGCTCAATTCGAGAGAAACCAAGTCTGGGAATTAGTATCTAAACCTGAGGGCAAATCCATCATTGACACTAATTGGGTCTTTAGGAATAAGCTGAATGATCAAGGAGAAATAGTCAGAAATAAAGCCCGCTTAGTAGCAAAGGGTTTCAGCCAAGTAGAAGGATTAGACTACGATGAAACATATGCCCCAGTAGCTAGACTTGAGTCCATTAGAATGTTGTTAGCCTTTGCATCCCATAAAGGATTTAAGTTATATCAAATGGATGTAAAGTCAGCCTTCTTAAATGGATTCATTAAAGAAGAAGTTTATGTAGGACAACCCCCAGGGTTTGAGGACTTAGATAAACCTAACCATGTTTACAAACTAACCAAAGCATTATATGGGCTAAAACAAGCACCTAGGGCCTGGTATGAACGATTATCAACCTATTTAACTTCTAAAGAATTTAAACAAGGCCAAATTGACTCAACATTATTTATTAAAACCCTAGGAAAAGATATATTTATTGCCCAAATTTACGTAGATGACATAATTTTTGGATCCACCAACACCAACTTTCTAAAAGAATTTGTCAAGATAATGGAAGATGAATTTGAAATGAGCTTAGTTGGTGAGCTTACATTTTTCCTAGGACTACAAATCAAACAAACTAGGGATGGTAACTATGTTCATCAATTCAAATATGCTAAAGAGTTAATAAAGAAATTTAAAATGGATAACTCTAAAAGCATAAGTACCCCCATGGCCACTAATATAAAAATGGATAGTGACCCTGATGGTAAACCAGTAGACCTTAAACTCTATAGGAGTATGATAGGTAACCTACTGTACCTTACAGCCAGTAGACCTGATATTCTCTTTGCTGTAGGGATGTGTGCTAGATACCAAACCTGTGCTAAGGAAACGCACTTAGCAGCCCTAAAAAGAATACTGAGATATGTAAAGGGCACCCTAAATGTAGGGAATTGGTATCCTAGGACCTCAACTTTTGCTTTAACTGGATACTCAGATTCTGACTATGCTGGCTGTAAGTTAGATAGAAAGAGCACAAGTGGAAGCTGCCAACTGTTAGGTCAGAGTCTAGTTAGTTGGTGCAGCAGAAAATAACACTGTGTGGCTCTATCCACAACTGAAGCTGAGTATGTGGCCTTAGGAGAGTGTGTTGCTCAACTTTTATGGATGATACACACACTTAAGGACTTCCAGCTCAACTACACCCAAACTGAAGTATTTATTGACAATATAAGTTCAATTAATTTAACTAAGAACCCAATCCAACACTCCAGAACCAAACATATAGAAGTCAAACATCATTTTGTAAGAGACCATATAGCCAGGGGTGAAATAGTACTTAAGTATATTGACTCTAAATCCAACCTAGCTGATATATTCACAAAACCCTTACCTGAATCTGAGTTCAGCTCACTAAGAAGGCAATTAGGATTGTGCTCGGTAGAATAGATTAATTTTTTTTCTTGATTTAAATTTTTTTTAAAAAAATAGAATTTGAAAAACTGCTTTACTTAATTTCAAAATCAGTTTTTTCGACTTAGTTTTATTTTTTCCAAAACTACCCCCTTTCAAAACTAGGGCTTTTTCGAAAATGGACTTAGCCTAGGCCCTAACCCTAGAACTGCATGCACCTATAGACTTAGAAGCCATCATCTCACAAGCACCTTAGGGTACTTTTGAATGATAATCTAGAAAGGGTTGAGATGCTTAGGTCTTTGCCTTAATTCAAGATGCTTTAAGTCAGTGCATCTGCAGTAATTGGGGCACTAAATACAACTTGCATAGCAATCAAGTTAAGTGTCAAGCTTAGAAAATCTAACTTGAACAGAAGCACTTAACTTGACTAACCCTAGCGAAAACTGCTGTTTCTAACAGTTAGTAAGTAGCTAATTGGGTTAGACAGGTCCCTACAGAGAAAATTGACTGAGTTAATTTATGTCTAAATTAGAAATTGATTCAGTACAGCAAAATCTTACTTATTTCTTTTATGCAATCATATTTTTTTTGATATACTTATCTGTTTTGATATATAGCAAAGGGGGAGAGATAAAAAAAAAGAGAGAATTTTTTTTTCATTATTCAAAAAGTTTTAAAAAATTTTAATTCTACTCATTCAAAAAGTTTGAAAAATAATTTTTTATTTTACTTAAAGCTTTCAAAATTTTACTTAAAGCTTTCAAAATTTTGCTAAATACTCTAACCTTTCAAATTTTGTTTAAGCTTGTCAAAATTTTTAGAAGTACTCTAAAGCTTAAGTTTGTCAAAACTGTACAATGTAACAAAGTACTTAGGTTTTTCAAAGTCATTAAGTACTTAAAGTTTTCCAAATGTACTTAAGTTTTTCAGATTACTAAAGTGTTCAAAGCTACTAGTACTTAAGCTTTTATCTTACTAAGTATTGCTTTTTAATCTTATGTACTTAAGCTTTTTAAATCTTATAGTACTTAAGCTTTTCCATAAGTACTTAAGCTTTTTAATTTACTAAGTACTTAGCTTTTTAAATCTTACTAAGTACTTAAGCTTTTTTTCCTTACTAAGTACTTAAGCTTTTAAATCTTACTAAGTACTTAGGCTTTTTCCTTACTAAGTACTTAAGCTTTTAAATCTTACTAAGTACTTAAGCTTTTAAAATTTTACTAAGTACTTAAGCTAACACTTTCAAAACTTTTGAGTACCTTAAAACTTAAAGCTTCAAACCTTTTAAGTACACTAAAATCATGATTCATAAAACTCCTTTGTACTTTAACTTAAGTTACTAAAAGATTTCTAAACTACCTAAAACTTAAGTTATCAAAAGTACGAGTAAAGTTTATTTAACCCCACGAATTTTTTGGAAAATCTAGGGGGAGATTCCTTCCAGGAGGAGGGAACAAAATTAACCTTTTTTCATGTTTAATTAAACTTAACTTTTTGAACTAGGGTTGCCATAAATCAAAAAGGGGGAGATTGTTGGTGCAGAATGCACCTAAGTCAAACCTGTGTTTTGATAATGGCAACATAGGTCAAAAGTTAAGTCTTACTTGTTTTCTAACAAGTTACTCTAGTGTGCAGGAAAAGCCCTAGCGAAGGACTGCTAGGCACTGGCGAAGGAATGCCAGGGTAAAAAGACCTAGCGAAGGACTGCTAGGCACTGGCGAAGGAATGCCAGGGTCAAAAGACCTAGCGAAGGAATGCTAGGCACCGAGCGAAGGGCTGCTCGGCATCCAAGACCTGACAAAGGACCGTCAGGCAAAAGTCCAACCAGAGGAACGGTTGGCATCAGGTAAATTCTCCCGAGAGGAGTAGGTGAGGACGCGTTCCCCGTGAAGGGAACAGTAGGCGTCGGTTCGACCTAGGGCTCCATTTTGGAGACCAAAGTCAGAACCTAGATAGCTAAGGCTGTATATAACATTAATGCTTTATTTTGTTTTCGGACTAACCCTGGATGCAGGACCAAAGGAACGTGTGTCTGCAGCTCAGAGAGCCTCAAAGGAGTGAGGCAGCAGCTGAGTAGGGCGCCCTGAGTGTCTAGGGCGCCTCCAAGGTGAACAAGAAACAAGTAAGGCAAAAAGGACTTCGGCTGACTACTGGCCGAGGCACCCTCAGCAGCCAGGGCGCCTTCGGCAGCCAGGGCGCCCTCAGCGCCCAGGGCGCCTTCAGCAGCAACAGTGCGCCGCGCCCATGTCAGCAAAGTCAATCGCCCTTATCCAGCCGAGAAGACCGCGTCAACCAAGGCGCCCTCAGCGACCAGGGTGCCCCAGAGGTCAAACCTCATCCCTATTAAGGTGGGATAAAAGCTTGACCGAGCGAAGTGCGGATCGACTGACACGTGGCAGGGCGCCCCCGACGTCCAGGGCGCCCTAGGTGCTATAAATAGCACCCCTCTACCCCAAGCTTCATACAACTGTTCTCTCAACGCCCCAACGATCTTCTACGCTCGTGCCTTGCTCCGGAAACACTCCAACTCGAGCCGACGACGTCCCGCTGCCCCAAACAAGTCAATACACTCCGGACGTCGGTAACGAAGATCGAAATTTTAATATTATTATTTTATTGCACTTATTTGTAATCAAATATTGTAAACTGATTTTGCGCGTATATAGAATTGCCTAAAGTAAACGGTCAACGACCGTGGGCCTTGGAGTAGGAGTCGACACAGGCTCTGAACCAAGTAAATCGACTGTGTCTTTGTGCTGTGTGCTTTTAATTTTATTTTTCCGCTGCGTACGTACTCTTTACGAAAGTCCGAACGATTTCCGATATTCACCCCCCTCTATCGGTTTTCTCGATCCAACAGAGAATGTCTGATCGGTCCAACTGACCGATCCAGCCGAATTGCGATACCCCTCTGCAATCTCTCTGTGTTGGCCTGGATCGGTCCACAGACCGATCTGGCTCACTGTGTGGATTGGTCCACGGACCGATCAGGAGGCTCACAAAAAATTTCGAAAGCCCACTGTTCGCTTTCTGATCGATCAGCCGATCGATCAGGAGCCTGCCTGATCGGTCGCCCGACCGATCAGGACCAGGCCAGTCCGATCAGGCTGGAGCCTCATAGGTTTGGGCACTTCCAGATCGAACGGTGATCCGTTCGATCACATTAAATTTCGATTGGTGGACCGATCCACCAACCTATTAACTTCGTGTAAACCCTACATCCCCAAGCCCTAGCGTCGAAACTCCTCATCCTCCATGCGATCTACTCACTGTGCGTGAGTTCTCCCTGTGCTTCTTCCTCTTGCGCATGAGTTTTGGGTTGGCGCTCGAGTTGTATTGCTAAGGTTTCCTGCGAGCTCTTCTCCTTCCTGCACCAAGTTAGGCGAGACCGGTGTGAGCTCTGCGGTGCGAGCTCTCCCTGTTTCTTCTGCGAGTTTTTTGAAGTCTCTTTCTCGCTCAAGCTCTTGAGCTCATCTTCTGCGCAAGTTCTCCTTCAAGCCCTTAGGATCTTCTCAATCAACTTGATGGCACCGAAGTAAGCTTTTTGTGCGATATTTGTTTGGTGTTTATCATTCTTACAGTTATCATGTATTTGGGCTAATCATAATTTTTCTCTTAATGTGTTTTCTTTTTGTGGTGTGACCCTTTCCCTGTCATGATCTTACCATGACCTTAATCCTACTGATTAAACCTATTTTCATTTGAACATCTTCTATTATAATTTATGATCATTCGTGTGCTATGTATTTCTTCAATTCAAATCTGTGTCTTGATTATAATCTCACTTCACTCGATCCAATCTATTACCATGATTTGTTTCCAACATTTTAGAAAGTCATCTAAGGGAAAAAAACCCGCTGACGAGTCCTCCAAGGGCAAAGGCCCTTCATCATCTGCCCCTTCTCGAAGGCCTGATAATTAGCATTTTATGTCATTGTATTTGCTCATTTATTTAGCATTTTTTATCCTCTCGTACGTTTAAATCATGTTTATATCATATTTTACGATTATGATTTATTTTTAGAGCTTATTATAATTTCCTCTAAATTTTGGTATTATTTCATGATCTTTGTAGGGAATTAAAGATTGACCTTCGACAAAGGCTTGGATCCAAGAAATTTCTAATTTGAAGGCTTGGACTCATGATCAAAGAAATTGAATCATGCTTCATTGAAGGAGAAAATGGACTGGACTGAGCTGGGCCGAACTCCTGGGCTGGGCCGAACTGCTGAGCTGGGCTGAAGGCACAAAAAAACTGGACTTGGGCTCAAAACGGGCTGCTGGGCTAAAGGGGTCTAATGTGCTACTGGGTTGAAATCAGAGGCTGGCCTGAACCAAGGCTTGGCTGAACCCGAGGTTGGCTGAACCAAGTGCTGGGGGGACAAAGGGCTCGGAGAGACGAGGGCAAGAGGTATCGATCGGCACACTGCGAGAGCTAGGGGCAAAAACCCTAGCGCTGTCCACCTCACCTTCTTCTTCCCCAGCTCCGGCTGGCAGCCACCTCTTCCTCTCGTCGGCCGGAGCTCCCTCACTCTCCACCTTCCATTTTCTTCTTTGTCCACCGCAGCTACCTCCTTCTCGATCCCTCTCGTCCGAACACAAGGGGACAGGACTCATCCACTCGACATCACCCTCTCAACCACCCTTACCACCGACCAGCAGTTCTCCATGACAGCCAGCGGCCATCTCCTTCTCCAACATTTTCTCAGTCGACCATTGCAAGTTCTGGACAACACTTTCCAGATTCGAACAGCAATTTTCCCTCTTCCTATGATGTATTGATTTGAACATGTGATCTAGTTGAATGTTGGTTTTAATTGTTGATGCTTGTATTGAATTGTTCTCCCATGTTTTAGAATTGCACGCACTCATGTCATTTGGAAGAATGCTTAGAACTTGTTTGACAAAATGCTTCAATAGTTAGGTTTAATTTCAAGTATTTTGTTTTGCTCAATTCTCGCTTGTTCTAGCTCTTCTAATTGCTTTGAGCTCTTGTTTTTATTTGGATGTAATTAGGTTTGATTAGTCTAGGTTTTGTTAATTGCTTTACTTTATGTTGCTTTTAATCCTTGCAAGTATAGTTTAGATTAAATTAGATTTTCTTACCTGCATTGTCTTTCATTAATTAGAATTAGACTTCATACTTGCTTTGCTCTTTCTTTTCGTAGTCTTAGCGTTCAAATCTAAACCCTAGTTTAAGATCCAAAAATCCAAAAGCAATATCTTGGAATCCTGAGATTATTAACCTGTCATTACATTCCTTGAGAGAGACGACTCGAGTTACTCTATGCTACATTAGTTTAGAGGAGTTCGATATTTTAATTGTATTTGAAACTGTAACATGACTAAAACGGTTATCAAGGCCTTAGCCTTCTTCGAGTTCCCGTTTCCCTAACGCTGCTTGTGAGCAAGCATTTCAGTCCCGGACCTTCAAGTTGCTTCCTTGTAGGTCCATTGATGGACCTTTCCTGACTGAGCATTGTCCCTCTATTGTGGAAGTGATTACCTTCTACAACCTCGGCTTTCTCCTTTCCCTTAAGTGGACCATCAACTATGATCTCGTGTCTGAATTCTTCAATAACTTGCAACAAGGACCTCAAGGAGGTTTTGAATTCACGACCCGGGTAGCGAAGAGGAACCTTGATTTTTCCTATGATATCTTGGCAGAGTATCTTGGCGCTCGTCGATCACCGAACTTTTATTCTATCTACCCAGAGCTTCCTGACCCCTTATTGCCTCCTTTTGCGGACGTCACCCCCGATGGCATTTATCAGCACTTCTTTGGCCACCCTCGACCAGCTGGTCTTGATGAGTTAGGGTCTGACTTTCCTACTTTTGCGGCCCTCCATCTTTCCCCTACTGATTACGTTCTGTTCAAGATAATCACCAACTGCATTTTGCCGATCACCTCAAAACCCTTAACTGAGATCCGACCTTACCACTGCTTGATGCTCTATGGCATGCATCGCCATCTTGACTTTGATATTATGGAGAGCATTTTTCAGTTGATCATTTCCTATCGAGAGCCCAGTCGTCGCACTGTGTATATGCCATTTGGTCATGCCATCACTGACTGGCTTATGTCAGTAGGTATTGATGTAACCAAGGGTAGGACAGTGCCCATGGTTAGACAGGATTGTCGACTTGGCAGGCGGGCGTGTGCCAAGTCTGGCATCATCATTAGGGATCAGGATCGGGCTCTTGTGTGGAAGGACGGGCGGGGTCTTGGAGAGCTACCCAGGGGCGCACACATTCAGGCACCGGCAGATGCTGCTGCTCAGCAGGAGGCGCCCATACCAGCAGCGGATTATGATTATGAGCCAGATCCAGACCTGCGCTGGCAGATTTTAGAGCTTGATCGGACCATCCAGCATGATCTTCATTTGAGCGAGCTCTTGCGAGAGGAGGTCCGGTCTGGGTTTCAGGCTTTCGACCGCAGACTGCTGACGATCGAGTCTGACGTCTCGGGGGTCCGCTCCAGGCAGGAGACTTGGCATGAGGAGTGGCGCAGTTGGGCAGCTGGTCATCCATACCAGCCTTCATCTACTGGAACTGCACCCTCCGGCAGTACTGCCCCGGGGTCTTTTGTACCTGATGATGACACGATTGATGACCCTATGCAGGCTGACCCCCCGGCCGACGATTGACGATGGATGTACTCTGCCTCTGCCTGTGACTTGACTATTTGACTGTTTAGATTGTATGACTTTATGGTTGTATGCCTATGATTTGACTTTTATGGCTTTGTACTGTGTTCGACTTGACTTTGATGCTATGTGATGCATCTGACGCTATGACTGATTTTCATGTTTGACTTACTATATTGTGCTTATTGTTAGTTTATATGATTGTTCATATAACTGCTATTATCATGTATGCCTTGCTATACTATGGATTGCTATGCTTTTCTTACTCCATGTTCATATGATACATATGATTGTTTTGCCATGCTTTATATCTGTCATATGTTTTCATATGCTTTCAAAATTCAACCATACCTTTGTTGTTTTGGGATAACCCCTAGGATTAAGGGGGAGGTTTATGGTTAAACTTAACAACCCCTCTAGACCCTTTTCGGTGTTTGACAAAGGGGGAGAGTGAGGTTGGTTAAGTTTAGGACGATAACTGTTGAAGGGAGAGGATCTTGATTCCCCTATAAGTGTGAAATTTGTAACTATTGATTTCAAATCCCAAAATATAAAATCGGGTTGTCAAATAACAAAAAGGGGGAGATTGTTGATGCAGTCTGACCCTGATTATTATTTTGGTGTTAACACCGATTTTAGTTTAGGTTGATGAGATGATCATGATTAAGTGATGGTCGGGGACTGGGCATGAAAGCCTGGTGAGTGAAGCCAGGTCCTAGCTTGGGAGGCTAGATGATGGAAATCCTGGTGAGTGAAGTCAGGTCCTAGCCTGGAGGGCTAGGTTGGATGAAACCCTAGCTTGGAGGGTTAGGTGTGGAAAAGTCCTAGCTTGGAGGGATAGGTGTGGAAAAGTCCTAGCTTGGAGGGCCAGATTGACTGAAACCCCGGTGAGTGAAGCGGGGTCCTGGTGAGTGAAGCCAAGTTGACTGAAATCCCGGTGAGTGAAGCTGGGTCCTGGTGAGTGAAGCCAGGTTGACTGAAGTCTCGGTGAGTGAAGCTAGGCATGGAGTCTGGGTCCGAGGGACCAAGCGCGAGTCAGGGAAGGGCTGGAGGCTTGTTCTCGTGACTTAGAGTGGGTTTGGCCTTGCCTGGATCGGTCCGATGACCGATCAGGGAAGTTGGCACGAAGTTCTCTCGTGGATCGGTCTAGTGACTGATCCAGCTATGTCTGATCGGTCTGGTGACCGATCAGGGAGCATATAGTGAGTTTGGAACCCCACTGCTTGGCTCCTGATCGGTCTGGTGACCGATCAGGGAGCATGCAGTTTCCTTACTGCTCTGCTCCTGATTAGTCTGGTGACCGATCAGGGAGCATACAGTGAGTTTAGGAACCTCACTGCTTGGCTCCTGATCGGTCTGGTGACCAATCAGGAATACTATTCAGATCATTCTGGAGAACGATCAAGTGTCGCGAGTTCCTCACTATGACCGATCAGGATGGAGCCTGATCGGTCTGAGCATGCCCTGATCGATCTGGTGACCGATCAGGAGGGTTGGACTGCGAAGCTGAGAAATCACCCTGCAAAGGGGTGGATCGGTTTGGTGACCGATCCACGACCTAGGATCGGTCTAGTGATCGGTCCCAGAGAAGTCGCGATTTCTGATTACGCGTTGGGGGCCGATCAGGATGGAGCCTGATCGGTCTAAAACCAGCCTGATCGGTCTGGTAACTGATCAGGAGTCACTCTGATCGGTACGGTGACCGATCACCTTAATTCAAACGCACTCTCAGACGCTCTGATCGCGTCTGATCGCACTCTGATTCCTACTGATACACTACTGATACTTGTTCTAAGCACTCTGATGTTTGATCTTCTGTTGATTTGCTGCCCTAATGAGCTGCTAAGTGTGCAGGTGACTCAGGGACCATCCATGGAGAGTCAAACTGGGTATTTCGCTACAGCAGGTTTGTCCGTTTGCTTCCGCAGGTTGTAACGTTCTCTGGCACGAGCTGCAACAGCTGAGGAGCTGATGACCTGGGGCTCGACTGGAGGGGTTTCAGTGAGTGCAGAGGAGGTCAAGGGTAGCTGGCTGCTGCAGGTGAGCAGCTGGGAGCTGCTGCAGAGGAGCGTGTGACCTAGCGATGGAAGCTGGTTAAGTTGTGTAGCGGAGAAGAGCTGAGGAGAGTTTTTGACGAAGTTCTAGAGTTCTTGTTCTCCATCATCGAAAAGCTTTTGCTCTACACTTGTGCGATTACTCTACTGTGAATCTTGAGCAACCTTGTGATACTTGAGCACTTGGAAGAGAAACAAGGAGCTTGGCGAGTCCATCAGCAAGAAGACACGAAGAAGGGAGTTCTTGCGTAAGATCTGTGCTGAGTGGAGCTGCGTGAGAAGTTTGCTTATGTTCTTGTGGTTCTATGTGCTCAGTAAGATTTCTTCTTGTGTTTCTTGTACTTAATACTTCATTCATCTTGAAACGCTGTGGAGAGGTTACTCCACCGAGAAGGAGATTGCTTTTTATCGGATTTTTCGGGGCTTGATCTGCCGACGATCAAGGGATCGCCCACCTTAAGGGCACGCCAAGGAGTAGGGGCAAGTTATCCCCGAACCTTGTAAATCCTTTTTGTTAGCGTTTTCGTTTGTCTTTCATTTCTGCACTTTGTTTTTGCTGTTTTGCTTCCGCTGTGCTACTAACATTCAAGTGCAGAAGTGTAAAAACGAAAGAAGTTTTGTGTCTGACTACATTCACCCCCCCTCTAGCCATCCAAGTTCCAACATGCCTTATCCATATGCTCAAACCTTATTGCCACTTGATTATTGATCAAACCTTACATTACATGATCAAATTTGTGTGTTCATTCACTGATCAATCCCATATTTGTTGTTGTGATCTATCCTAATTCCTTAGGAAATCCTCCCAAGGCAAAGAACCCGTTGCGGGGACCTCGAAGGGCAAAGGCCCTTCATCGTCTGTACCCCCTCGTAGGCCCCAACCTTTTTTGAGTTCTCGATTTCCTAATGCTGCCTTTGAGAAAGCTTTTCAATCTAGAACTTTCAAACTCCTTCCATGTAGGTCTATTGATAGACGTTTTATATATGACCACTGCCCCTCTATTAAGGAGGTGGTTGACTTCTACAACCTTGAATTCCTCCTAGCCCTTGAACGGACAATCAACTATGATCTCGTGTCGGAATTCTACAACAATTTGCAACAAGGACCGCAAGGGGGTTTCGACTTTATCACTCGAGTAGCTAAAAGAAATCTTGAGTTTTCCTACGATATTTTGGCTGAGTTTCTTGGTGGTCGGCGATCGCATCATTTCTATTCCATCTACCCTGAGCTCCCTGATCTATTACTCCCTCCGTTTGAGGGAGTCACCCCCGATACCATATACGAGCACTTCTTTGGCCATCCTAGGCCAGCTAGCCCCGATGAGTTAGGGCCTGATTTTCCTACCTTTGCGGCCCTTCGTCTTTCTCCTATCAATTATATTCTTTTCAAGATCATCACTCAATGCATTCTGCCATTTACCTCCAAACCCATTGCTGAGATTCGCCCATATCATTGTCTGATGCTCTATGGCATGCACCGCCACTTGGATTTTGACATTATGGAGAGCCTCTTCTAGTCTATCATCTCCTATAAAGACCCCCAGCCGTCACACTATTTATATGCCTTTCGGTCACGTCATTACTGACTGGCTTCAGTCAGTTGGTATTGATGTGACCAAGGGCAGGACAATGCCCATGGTTCGATAGGATTGCCAACTTGGTAGACGCGCATTTGCTAAATCTGGCATTGTTGTTGGGCCTAACGATCAGGGTCTTATATGGAAGGACGGGCGAGCTTCCTCAGGGCGCACATGTTCAGGTACCAGCAGCTCCGGCGGCACATCAGGAGGCGCCCGCCGCAACAGCTGCCTATGAGTACGAGCCAGATCCCGACATCCGCTGGCAGGTTTCAGAGCTGGAGCTGACGATGCAGCACTAGTTTCATATCTCCGAGCTCTGGCGACAGGAGGTTCAGTCTGAGTTTCGATCTTTCGATCGCAGACTACTCGCGATAGAGTCCGACGTCTCTGGGATCTGCTCCCAGCAGCAGACTTGGTGCGAGGAGTGGCGCCAACATACGTTTCCTGGATCGGTGCCCATCCAACAGTACTGCACCGGGGTCCTTCATACCTGACGATGACATGACTGATGACCCCATGTAGGTCGATGGCCGCCCCCCCCCCCCCCCCCCAAGGATTGATGATTCTGATGTTGACTATTATGGCTTGATGATGTATTTGACTGTTATGACTTGGTGATGTCTTTGATTATACTTTGATGCATTGCTATGCATCTGACTATTTGTCTGTTTTGGATTTATGTTGTTCTTGACTATGCTTTGATGCAGTGTTCTGCATCTGACTATATGACTATTTCCATGTATGACTTGCTACTCCATGCTTATTACTAGTTCTTGTTTTATTCCTATTCCGTATTCATATGATACATATGATTGGTTTATCATGTTTTACCTTTATCATATGTTTTCATATGCCCTTAAAACTTATTCATATCTTTTGTTGTTCTGGGAGAACCCCTAGGTTTGAGGGGGAGAATTTTGAAACCTAACAACCAGTTTAAACCCTTTTCGGTGTTTGACAAAGGGGGAGAGTGTGGTTGGTTAAGTTTAGGACTATTATGAGTTTAACTATTGTAGGGGGAGGATCCTGATTCTCCTACGATGTTGAAATTTGAGACAATTAATTTCAAATCCCTAAACTTAAAATTGGGTTGTCAAACATCAAAAAGGGGGAGATTGTACATGCAGTCTAACCCTGATTGTTATTTTGGTGTTGACACCGATTTTAGTTTAGGTTAACAAGATGATTGGGATTAAGTCCTGGTCGGGGACTGGGCACGAAATTGACTGAAACCCTGGCTTGGGAAGCCAGGTCCTAGCTTGGGAAGCTAGGTTGACTGAAACCCTGGCTTGGGAAGCTAGGTCCTACCTTGGGAAGCTAGGTTGACTGAAATCCTGGCTTGGGAAGCTAGGTTGGATGAAACCCTGGCTTGGGAAGCCAGATCCTAGCTTGGGAAGCTAGGATGACTGAAACCCTGGCTTGGGAAGTCAGGTCCTAGCTTGAGAAGCTAGGTTGGATGAAACCCTGGCTTGGGAAGCCAGGTCCTAGCTTGAGAAGCTAGGTTGGATGAAATCCCGGCTTGGGAAGCAAGGTCCTAGCTTGGGAAGCCAGGTTGGATGAAATCCTGGTGAGTGAAGCCAGGTCCTAGCTTGGGAAGCTAGGTTGAAGTCCCGGTGAGTGAAACTGGGCATGGAGTCTTGGTCCGGGGGACTGAGCACGAGTCAGAGAAGGCTGGGAGCCTGTTCTCTTGACTTAGAGTGGATTTGGTCTTGCCTGGATCGGTCTGGTGACCGATCAGGGAAGTTCACACGGAGTTCCTTCGTGGATCGGTCTGGTGACCGATCCAGAGAAAACTGATCGGTCCGGTGACCAATTAGGAAGAGCACAGAAACCTTGGTTGGCCTCTATTCGGCTCCTGATCGGTCTGGTGACCGATCAGGGAGGGCTCGTGATCGTTCTGGTGAACGATCAGGGAGAGGTCAGTAGGTTTCGTGGGATTTCATGATCGGTCAGGCTGAACGATCAAATGTCGCGAGCTTCTCACTATAACTGATCAGGATGCATCCTGATCGGTCAAGGCATGCCCTGATCGGTCCCCGGACCGATCAAGCCACAACTTGATCGGTCTGGTGACCGATCAGTGAGGTTTGCCTGCGAAAGCTGGGAATCCCAGCAATGCTGTGGATCGGTCCGGTGACCGATCCACGATCTGTGATCGGTCAGGGTGACCGATCACCAGAAGGTCGCGATTTCTGACTTCTCACTGTGGGCCGATCAGGCTGGAGCATGATCGGTCTGGGCCTATCCTGATCGGTCTGGTGACCGATCAGGGACCACTCTAATCGATCCGCTGACCGATCAATAGCTGACAACTTTAATTCAAATCCGCTTTCAGACGTCTGATTGCGTTCTGATTTCCTACTGTTCTCTGCTCTGATTCTTCTGATACTTGATCTTCTGTTGATTTGGTGTGCTAATCATCTGCTAAGTGTGTCGATAACTCAGGGATCATCCAAGGAGGGTCAAATGGAGTCTTTTGCCACAATAGGTTTGGCAGTTTTCCTTCTCAGGTTTCAACAGACGACTGCACCACTGGGATGTTGACTGGGGCTCGGCTGAGGGGAGCTCAGGGCGTCCAGGAGAGGTCAGGGTAGTTGGGCAGTTGCAGTTGAGCAGTTGGTGAGCTGCAGTGGAGCGTCTGGTGACTGGCGATGTGAGTTGCAGAGGCCAGATGCTTAAAAGTTCTGCGAAGTGGAGAAGGATAGATAGACACTTCTTTGGCTACAACACTTGAGCTCTTGCGACAACGGTGATCATCCTTTGGCAATCTGTGAATCTTGAAGCTTGAAGCTTGAGCAAATACTCTAATACTTGAGCACCTGGAAGAGACAAGGAGCTTGGCAAGTCCATCAGCAAGCAGACACGAAGAGCTGGGAGTTATTTCTTGCGTGAGGTTTGTACTGGGTGGAGCTTGGTGTAGAGCTCTTGTGTTCTTTCGTTCCTAGTGCTCAGTAAGCCTCCTTGTTTCATTGTTCATAAGTTCATATCTTTGTTGAAACTGCTATGGAGAGGTTTCTCCACCGAGAAGGAGGTTGCATTCTATCCGGAATTCCGGGGCTTGATCTGCCGACGATCAAGGGATCACCCACCTTACGGGCATGCCAAGGAGTAGGGGCAAGTTATCCCCGAACCTTATAAATCCTCCTTGTTAGCATTTTGTGCTTGTGCTTAGTTTAGGGTTTAGCTTTTGCATCTCTCTGTTTTGTATTGCTTCCGCTGTGCTACTAACCCTAACTGCAGAGAACCTTTTAAAAGTTGAAGAAGTTTGTGTCTGGCTATATTCACCCCCCCCCCCTCTCTAGCCATCCAAGCACCAACAAGGACTTCGTGCCTAGTGTACCTAGGACTTTTCCTGCACACTTGAGTAACATCGTTAGATCACAAGATAACCTTAACTTGTGAACCCTTTGCCATTATCAAAACACAAGTTTGATCTTGGTGCTTCCGACACCAACAGTAAGTATCCTAGGTTGGTTTTGATGTGGTCAACCAAGTAAGGTTAGGTTTTGTTGATTTGATGCCTTGTGTCTAAGTGTGTATGAATTGAAGAACACAAGAAGTCTTGCGAAAGATGCAGTGAGAGAGAAGGATGACACGGGAAGCGAGTCGATGAGCTTGGTGCAATGGTGGAGTGAGAAGGATCAAGGAGCTGTTGAAGAGTACATTAGTGGAGCGAGAAAGACGTACGCATGGTCTGAGGGACGAGAAGCCAGGGAGGAAGTCCACTCTGTAAGTACCCTAGGTTGGTTTTGATGTGATTAACCAAGTTAAGTTAGGTCCTATGTGGTTTGATCCCTGTGTCTAAGTGTGCAGGAGCTTAGAAGTACAAAAAGTCGAATGGAAGACACAGTAGATGTGAAAGATGACACTGGAAAGGGAGTCGATGGGCTCGGTGCATCCAAGGGACACAAAGACTGTGGAAGAGTATACCGGTGGATGAGAAGGGCATACACGACGTCCAAGGAACAAGAAGCCGGGGAGGAAGCCCATTCGAGAACAAAGCCGAAGTTGGGTTAGGATGAACTCAACTCTAGATGACCGGAGATCACCAAAGTGGACAAAGATAGAAAAGGTCAACATGAATGTTGACTTTGACAAAATGTTCTTGAGGAGCTAAGGTGCTCTCAAAGGGACTAAGGGCACCCTGGATTGGAACTAGGGCACCTCCCATGTTAATGCGTGAAGGTTCCCTCAGTTGGGCCTAAGGCGTCCTGAGTTGGACCGAAGGCACCCTATGTTGAAACCAGGGTGCCTCCAGCTAAGATAAAATAGCTGTTTGTGTGGATAAACACTACAAAAATAATCAAAAATAATAAAAAATAATCAGAATTACCGTTGGAATATTTCATTGGTATCTATGTTTATCGACGAAATACCAACAGAATTTTCTTGGTCAGGGAAAATTCCGTCGGTGATAAGCTACAGACGGAAATTTAGCATCGTCAGTATAATTTTCAACGAAATTATATTTTCGTCGAAAGAAAATATATCGATGGAATCAGATTTCTATTGGCATGTACACCAACTGAAATGACATTTCCATCGGAACTGTTTCGACAAAATAAGATTTTTCGTTGGAAAATTTTCGACGGAAATACCATTTGTATCGAAAATTATGGCATTTCCATCGGAAAATATCACATTTCAAGATTCAACATTTACTGATGGAAATGTATTTCCATTGGAAATTCATCGGAAATAAAAAAAATTTAAAAGATATATTTATGTTTAGGATATCATATTTACAATTAATATATATAAACAAAAACCATCACATGCGATAGTATATAAACAATCACATACAAACAATCACATCCAAACAATCACATAATATCCAAACTGTTGGGTATGGCTTGGCGGATTTCCTCAATGAATACTTGATCGTCCTTGAGAGACCTCCCCATGTCTACGGATTAAAAATTTAATCCGAATGGAGACCCGTCTCCCAATGACCATCTCATCATCATATCGTTCGGTACAAATTACAACTCGTCCAATTACAAAGATCGTGCCTTGTAATTCTTCTAACCGAATGACCGCGGAAGAGACTCTACTTATACTATGCAAGGGACTGATAACATGATCTTCTGTGTGTCACCACACATCATGTTATCTACAATGCAAAGTATCAGACTTTTATGCATATACTAATATAAATACGCATTTGTGTTGTTGTGATTCTCTTTCAAAATGTGGATGGCCATACAGAAAAGGCAAGGCTTTCAGTATACATCCTAATACCATGCACTCTTCCCCCCCCCCCCCCCCCCCAGTGCAGTTGAAGGAGGTTCCTGCTGAGGGGCCCTTGTCCGAGGGTACTTCCAGTTCTGAGGAAGGTGACTCCGACCCCTCTACACTGCCCCCTGGACCTCCTGTTGTTCAACTGCTTCCTCTGCGTAGGGGCTTGTCACCTTCTAGGAGCCGGGCTGACACCTCAAGGTCCTAAGGAGGAGCAGTCGTACGAGTTTCTGCGGGACCTCTAACCACTCTCCGGAGACCCTTCTAAACGTGCATGTTACTATTACATAGGATGTTTTCTTGTATATTCTATAATTCCTTGGTGCAATGACAGGAGGCTGAAAGCCGCCTGACAGCTGGCCGTGGCTTGTACGCCTGGCCCCAGATTGAAACCTTGATCCGTCGAGCCCTGAGAGTAGAGGCCGCAACTGACCACTAGCACCGGCGCGGGACTTATCCAAGTGGAGGTCAGCCGAGCTCTACGGGCGAAGGTAGAGCGTCAGCTGAATGCCCTGATGGTCAAGGAGTCTGTCCTACATAGTTCTCGGCATCGGCAACAGTTGGCCTCCGAGCGGGCGGTGACCCTTACAAGGACCTGCTCCAGGTGATGCAAGAGCGGGATCAACTTCAGATGAGAGAGAGAAAGTTGTTGGGTGATATTAGACTTATGGAGGCCTCAACCGAGAGATTGTGCGCGTTCAGAACCAAGCACAACAGCTCAGCCAACAAGAGTCCGACCTCATGATGGTGACTGATCGCTTGTCTGTCTTCGAGGATGACCTGGCCCAGGCTCGATCGGAGGTATGGGCCACGTCAGACAGACTTAGGGAGGCCTTGGCAGAGCAAGATAGGATGTTTGCCGAGATGGAACAACTAAAGCACGCCAAGGAGGCTGCTGAGGCCAAGCTATGCGACCTTCGGGCGGCTGAGGCTTGTAGCACCAGAGGGGTTGAGGCAGACTTCAAATCCAAGTTCTTGGAATCGGATGAATTTGTCGATATCCTTGCAAGCCATGTAATGAAGCGCTTGAAGCAAGGCTTCCACGGGGCCATTGACCAGTTGAAGAAGGATCAACTTCTGCCTCCAGATGTTGACCCGAGTTTATGAGGGTCGGCTAGGTTTGGGAGGAGCTCCCTCCCGAGGACCAAGAGTTGTAGGATTTTGTGTTTACCAGGGAGCTTGGCTCTGCTGTACCCATTTTGATTAAAATGATACCGCTTCTTTACCTTGCTGTCTCGTGCATGCTTTTGGTTTGACTCCTTGTGTCATTTATCTTCGCCTCAAGGGCTCAAAGAGTAGTGAGATCAGGGTTTTTCGGGTTTAATCCTAAGTATGGATCTCCCACGTTAAGCCCGCAAGCCCAAGTACCAGGCCTGCATTTATTCCCCTGTGGGGCCCCCGTCTGACCTTCTCTTCTAGAGAGTGTTGGTGGCCTCCGAACTGTCGTCTTCGCATCCCAAGCAATCTCTTGAATTGACCCATAAAGGGTTGCACGCTCCTAGGTGCAGCGGAGGCATACCAATTGAGGCGACATTTCAGGGTTGGCGTCCGTTACTATTCTCGCGCCATGCCTGCATTAAATGCGAAGAGAAGTGGTAATCACTATAAAGAAGGGGTGAAGGGTGAACCGTTCTTCCGCATTCATTTCGCTTTCTTTCTCTTGATAGACTCCTTGTGGTGAGATGCTAGTCCCCTTTCTTCCACCCTTTTTTACGGCTGGGGTGGTCAACGCCGTTGGGGAGGATAGTGAAGACATAGTCATGTTTTTCGCTGAAGGGCCTAGCGGAGGTCGAACCACATGTTTCGCACTGTTTGCCAGGGAGCATAGCGGAGATGATGTTTGAGGTCTCGCTGAAGATCCTGGCGGAGATGGGACCCCGGGTTTTGCTGAGGAGTCCAGAAGGGATATTATGTGTTCCGCCAGGAAGCATGGTGGAGATGACATTTCCTGATGGTTCATCTTCTGCCCCTCCCTGGGCGGCTCGCCTCCTGTCTGCCTCAAATGTCATCCCCTTCTGAACTGCTAGTTTCCCCGAGTTTAGGGCATCGGATGACGTTTGCCGGGGATGGTGCAGTACCATCACCTGGAGGGGAGTTGCATCTGCTGCTCCCCCTCCTCTTCCTTTTGAATGTAGTAGTCATCCTTGTTGTTGGATGCATCTTTGCGGGAAGAGGTAGTCGGGGTCTTCAGACGGAAAGGTTACACCTGTTGGTGCAGGCAGCACCCAAGTCAAACTTGGGTTTTGATAATGGCAAAGGGTTCAGAAGTTAAGATGTTATTGTGATCTAACTTGTTCACTGAGTGTGCAGGAAGAAGTCCTAGCTACACTAGGCAAGAAGTCCTGGCAAAGGGCTGGGCAAAGAAGTCATAATCAAGGACTGGGCAAGAAGACCTGACTGGAAGTCGGGCAAAAAAGTCCTGGTCGAGGACTGAGCAAGAAGTCCTGGCAAGGGGCTGGGCACCGAAGACCTGACCGGAAGTTGGGCAAGAAGACCTGACCGGAAGTTGGGCACGAAGACCTGGTCAGATGGATTGGGCAAAAGTCCAAGGAGCCGGTTGGCAAAAGGTAAACTCTCCTAAGAGGAGTAGGTGAGGACGCGTTCCTCGTCGAGGGAACAGTAGGCGTCGGTTCGACCTAGGGTTCCATTTGGGAGACCCGAAGTCAGAACCAAGACAGCTACGGCTGTAACTAATACTTGTTGTGTTTTGGGTACTAACCTTAGTTGCAGGATCGAAGGACTGGTCGTCTGCAAGGGAGGTGCTTCACTGGGCCTAGGTGCCCGAATGGACACAGGCGCCCGAATGGGCTCAGGCGCCCGTATGGATATGGGCGCCCAAGTGTGAAGGTAAAATCCCAAACACAGCTACGAAGCTACTGAACCAAGGCGGATCAGGCGCCCGAGAGGTCATGGGCGCCCCCATCAGCTCAAGCGCCCAAGCGGAGGTGGATAAGCGCTGATCGAGCCCGCGGATAAGGATTCGCGCAGGGAGGGCCACGTGTCAGGCGCCCCCAACGTCACAGGCGCCCGTATGAGCACAATAAAAGGGGGCTCACCCCCAAAGCTTCGACATCCATTCTTTCCAACGCTCCTAACACTTTCGCTCAAGCGTTGTGCCCTGGCAAAGTTTGCTTTCGAGATTCCAGCGCCGACGACGACCCTCTGCTCCGAAATTCGATCCACCTCGGGCGTCGGTAAAATTTCAATTTACGAAAGTGTTGTGATTCAGTTTTTCAAATTCTATATCTGTACTATCAATCTGTAAAGATCTTTCCGAATATAGAATTGCCCAAAGTAAACAGTTAAGGACCGTGGGCCTTGGAGTAGGAGCCGACCGCGACTTCGAACCAAGTAAAAAATCGACTTGTGTTCTTATGTACTTTATTTCTTTCCGCTGCGCATATTCTTTAACTGTCCGAAAAATTTTCATAACGATATTCACCCCCCCCCCCTCTATCATTTTCTTCGATCCAACAACACCCATGTGTTCCCCCATTGTTCTTATCGTGCATGGATCCCCGCTTATCCGCTGGTGGAAGACGGTTTCGAGCCAAGGGACTATGCAGGAATGGTAAAGTGGTGGAGAAAATCCCGAGTAGAGGAGTGATTTTATTTACCGAATCTTCTGATTGTATCTTGGCACTTCTCTGAGATGTTGGCATCAATGTATTTCCCATATGAATGAAGGAAAATATTTGTTACCTATGATGTGTGCATGCTTGTATTAATGTTTTGACATCTTGTTTTTTCCCTTTTTGTCTGGTAGATTGTGTTACCCTCTTTTCTGCAGTGCCTAAGTATTGCGGGCAACTTAAACACTGCAAGGCATCAAGATCTTGGCTACTTGGTCGGGAGTCCGTAGCACCTCGACCGAGCCTACGCCCCGGGCTTCTGTAGTACGGCGGGGTATCAGGGATTTTATTCTTGATTGGGAGTCCATAGCACCCAGAACAAGCCTATGTACCCAGAGCATCCGCAGCACCATGAGGTATTAGGGGTTTTATTCTTTGTTGGGAGTCTGTAGAACCCAGACCAAGCCTAAATTCCCCGGGCATCCGCAGCACCGTGAGGTATTAGGGTTTTTATTCTTCGTTGGGAGTTCATAGCCCCTAGACCAAGCCTAAGTACCCTAGACATCCACAGCATCACGAGGTATTAGGGTTTTTGATTCTTGGTTGGGAGTTTGTAGCCCCCAGACCAAGCCTAAGTACCCCGGATATCCGCAGCCGCGAGGCATTAGGAATTTTTATTCTTGGTTGGGAGTCTGTAGCCCCCAGACCAAGCCTAAATACCCCGGGCATTCACAGCACCGCGAGGCATTAGGGTTTTTGATTCTTGGTTGGGAGTCTGTAACCCCCAGACCAAGCCTAAGTACCCCGGGCATTCGCAGCACCACGAGGCATTAGGGCTTTTGATTCTTGGATGGGAGTCCGTAACCCCCAGACCAAGCCTAAGTACCCCGGGCATCCGCAACACCGCAAGGCATTAGGGTTTTTGATTCTTGGTTGGGAGTCCGTAGCCCCCAGATCAAGCCTAAGTACCCCGGGCATCCGCAGCACCACGAGGTATTAGGGTTTTTTATTCTTGGTTGGGAGTCCGTAGCCCCCAGACCAAGCCTAAGTACCCCGGGCATCTGCAGCACCGCAAGGCATTAGGGTTTTTGATTCTTGGTTGGGAGTCAGTAACCCCCAGACCAAGCCTAAGTACCTCGGACATATATAGCACCATGAGCCATTAGGGGTTTTGATTCTTGGTTGGGAGTCCGTAGCCCCTAGACCATGCCTAAATACCTCGGGCATCCGCAGCACCGCGAGACATTATGGTTTTTGATTCATGGTTGGGAGTCCGTAGTCCCCAGACCAAGCCTAAGTATCCTGGGCATCCGCAGCACCGCGAGGTATTAGGATTTTTGATTCTTGGTTTAGAGTCCGTAAGCCCCAGACCAAGCCTAACTACCCCGGGCATCCGCATCACCACGAGGCATTAGGGTTCTTGATTTTTGGTTGGGAGTCCGTAACCCCCAGACCATGCCTAAGTACCCCGGGCATCCGCAGCACTGTGAGACATAAAGATTTTTTATTCTTGGTTGGGAGTCCGTACCCCCCAGACCATGCCTAAGTACCTCAGGCATCCGCAGCACCGCGAGGCATTAGAGTTTTTGATTCTTGGTTGGTAGTCCGTAACCCCAGACCAATTTCGTAGCCCCCAGACCAAGCCTAAGTACCTCGGGCATCCTCAGCACCGCGAGGCATTAGGGTTTTTGATTCTTGGTTGGGAGTCCGTAACCCCCAGACCAAGCCTAAGTATCCCGGGCATCCGCAGCACCGCGAGACATTAGGGTTTTTGATTCTTTAGTGGTACATTGGTATTTTAGAGAGGGTGCCTTTCTTTATTACTTGAATTCGCTGCAAGGCAGCAAAAATACATGGGCGGGTACACAATATGCAAGGTAAATCCTACCGAGACCGAAAGAGTCAGTCATAATTGACCTGCCCGGGCCTCTCGAGCCTTTTGCCCCTCTCCCCCTGTGCATGACCGCCTCCTCCAGCTAGCCTTCTAGAGCCCTTGGGTTGTTCCGGGACTTTGATCTGACCTCCCCACTATAGCATCACCGAGATACCAACTGGTTCCCGCTGACTTCAGCCACTCGGTTGCCCACGGGGAATTTTATCTTCTGGTGGTAGACAGAAACCACCGCCTGAAGACACTCAACGCCGGGCAACTTAAGATGGCGTTGTAAGATGAGGGAGCGTCCACAATCAAGAACGGTATCCTCCTGGTCCTTTCCAGCACGTCGCTGCCCAATGATAGCGATAGGGTGATTTTCCCTATCGGTTGTACTCGATACCCCGTAAAGCCGAACAGTGGGGTCGAGACCGGGAGTAGCTCATCCTCGTCGATCTGCATCTGGTCCAAAGCCACCTTGTACAGGATGTTCACGGAACTTCTGTTAGTGATATGAGAGAAGTGTCCTAAGGCAATCGCCTTATGATTGTAAAACATTTATATTAATAAATGATAATTCACTATTTGAGTATACATTCTTGTGTATTTGATTGGGATCTTAAACTCATCTACTGAATGTCCGCAATACAACTCACAGCATAAGAGAATTTGTGATGAGATCACAACTAGTGATTATCTCTAAATGCGCAAATGTGAAGTATTGAAAATATCCCTAGTCGATGAATTGATAAAAACGGACACTATCAATTCTGTTGAGACTAGCATGGGTTATTCTCTAATCAGCTGATTCTCACTGGCTGGTGACATTGGGATGTCCGGAGATAAACATGGATGCTAGTTAAGGGAACTAGTTCATTGGAGTGACTAGCTGTAAGACTTCATATGGGAATCTACATGTAGATATGTCAATGAAGATCTTACTGCGGCTTAAGTGCGATGTTCCTTTGACTTGCGGTGTTCAAGTCATCTTGGTCATGGAGACTTATACTTTGACATCTTAAGCAAGCATCTCCAAGGAGGTGTGGACCCAGGATGATCGGGTATAAGCCGAAGTGCCCGAAGATGTTTGAACAGCCTACAAAGGATTCACCACTCCTTGCGAGGAGATGTATACCCAGGCCTATCGTCGGATTGTTACTCAAAGCCTCTGGCCAGAGCATATCATGTTTAGAGTGAGAGTCTCTGAAATACATGAGAGTAATTAGAAATCCAAAGGACGAGAAAGACACTACTTGGGCTAGGTGTGACGTAGTCAGCCTAGTGGGGACTGACACCATTGACCGTGTCCTGAACCAAGTGGGTATAAGGTGGTGAAGGGAATGGGGCACGATTTATTAGAGCTGCTGAAGGGTTTCAGAATAATTTCTTCTGAGGTCAAACCGTTGATCTTTCGATTAATTGGGGATCATGATGTACTACTAGGTGCCACTCATGATCGTTCTATAATTAGTTAATTATAGACGGCCAACATAAATCGAAAGCCTATTTAGTCACACGCACTACGAGTAATCCGAGGGATTTAAAACGAGTTGAAAATTGGATTTTCCGATCAAGAGAAATAAGTCGAATCTGAGTTAATCAGAGGCGCAATGGAAACTAAAATGGCTAAGTCTTTTGAAGGCTTTTTGGGCGAATTAAATGAGTTTAATTCGCGATCGGTTCGGGTCGGTTTTGGCCGGCCAAAGAGGGTATTAACCCTCCATGTGGTGGCCGGCCATTAAAGGGAATTAAATCAATTTATTTGGTTTAATTAATAAGATAAATCAAGCACGATTTATTTTATGAATTATGGATAAATAAATTTGTATAAAGAAATTTATATAAATAAATTTATAGAAATTTATTCTTTAATGGAAGATTAAAATAATCCATGAATTGGTTTATTTTAATTTTATAAAATCAATTATGAATTGATTTTTCCATAATAAGAAAGTTTATAAATTTCTTATAAAATTTATCCATAATTTAAAGAGAAGAAGAATTAGTTTTTATTATAAATTAGTTTATAATAAAGACTTGGTTTAAACGGAATTAATTCATAAGAATTTATAGGATAAATTTCTTATGATAAATAATTAGTTTTATTATAAAGTTAGTTATAATAAAATTCATAAGAAATTTATAGAATAAATTTCTTATGATAACTAATTTGTTTTATTATAAATGGTTATAATAAGACTAGGCTTAAACGGAATAAGCAATAAGAAAATTTATAAGATAAATTTCTTATAACTAATTCCGTTAATTCCGTTAATTCGGTTTAGAGGGAGACTTAGCAAAGGAGTTGCTACTATATAAGGAACCAAAGGCTAGCCCTTAATTCCAATTCAAGTAATTGAATCATAGAGCTCTCCCTCTCTCTCTTAATCTCTTCTCTTCTCTTCTCCCTCTCCCTCTCTTGCCTAGGGCCGGCGCCCACTTGGAGCCTAGGGCCGGCGCCCACTTGGTGACTTAGGGCCGGCGCAACTCCTCCCTTAGTTGAGGTTGGCGTGAGCTTCAAGAAGAAGAAGGAGAACCCGAACGCGAAGAAGAAGAAGCGGATAGCGATTCCTCTCTTCCCGGAATTTGATTCCGTTACTTCGTTGGTTAGTTTTTCATTATTTTCTCTTATCCTTCTAGTTGTGCCTTCCGAGAATCTAGTAGTTCTCGTCGGCACAAAACTCGTGACTTTGCGAAGTCATCCCGAAGAGAACTCGGCGTGGACGCGAATAGAGGCAAGCTTCCAAGGGACGCTACGGTTGGATCTCGTCCCTTTCTTCGAGTTACGCAAGGTACAAAAGTAAATTAGTTTACTTTTTCACAAACTTTTATTTTATGATTATGTCGATACACTATAAGGTTGCATGCTAGATACGAAGTTAATATAATTTAGGAAATTATTTTATGCAAACTCTTCCACTGCACGTAAAAATTTTAAATTTTACGAACTCGTATCCTTGTCGACATGCAACCGGTCCCAACAGTGGTATCAGAGCCGGTTAGTGTTCGACTTAATCAAATAATTGTTTTGTGGAAAACTTTGTCATGATCTCAATTTCGAAAAAAAATTTTCAATTATGGAAACTTTCGAATTATAATAAATTTTAGATTTAGGAATTTTAAAGTTTGGAAATCCTCATGAAATTTCGCAAACGTTTGAAATTTTCTATTTTCTGAAATTTTATAATAATTTCGAAATCTTCCCATCTTTGGAAACTTTCCAATTTTGGAAATTTTTCTATTTTAGAAATTTTTCAATTTTGGAAATATGTAAGTTTCCTTTGTACCAGAAACTTACAATTATTCTGAAAATCAATTTTCGAAATCTCGCAATTTTGGGCACTTTCTTTTAAGAAAGTCTAGACAAATTCATGGACAGTTAATTGACAATTAAATTTGAATTGGTTTTTAAATTGACAACAAAATTCTTTATTTTGGATTGAGCCTCGGGGAGCCGTCCAATTTAAAGTTAGTTGTTGTAATTTAATTTCCCAATTTTAATTGAAATTGTCATGTTTGATTGGATTGAGCCTCGGGGAGCCGTCCAATTGGATTTACAACACATTACTTTTCTTTGGGTATCTGAGCCTCGGGGAGCCACCCTTAGAAAATAATTTGTTGTAATTAATTAAATCCATGAATAAAATATGTTTAAGAGGTGATGCTCTTACATATTGTTGTCTCCAAAATTAATTAGGAAAATGGTTTCCTATAGAGTTTCTTAAATGAGATTTTTCATGAAAATAATATGTGGTTGAATTAAGGATTTGTCTCTTAATTTAATAAGATTTGATTTAGAGAAATCAAAGTCTTGAACATATTATTTCCGAAATTAATTATGACAATTTAGGAAATTGTTTCCCAAAACAATTCCTTTAATTAAGTATGAAATTATGAATTAGGAAATCCGGTTCCTAATTTAATTCATGAGACTTGATAAATTAAGTCACATACATACTTTATTAAGGAAATCGTTAGTCATGACATAATTTATGTCATGAATGTGCTTAAAGAAAATGAGACCCAAAACCCCTTACAAAATATTAAGGCCAACACCTTCCATTAATATGGTTAGAATCGGAGTTTTGTTTCTCGCTTGGGTTGATGGACACATCCATGCCCGACTTGAACCTCAACATGTTCAAACCATGGAATTAGTTTATGAATAATATAGTTCGAGTCAGAGGTCAATCATTAGTTTTGGTTGTTGGACACATCCAAGCCTGACTAAGCGGTTGAATGAGCTCCAACCATGTTAAAACTATTTCTTGATTAATGGGTCAGCCTTAAGCTTGGAGCATCGATTGTTGTGCCACAGCCAAGGTCGATGTAAAGAGAGGTGCAGTTGGGTGCTATGTATAATGATACATACTTGTTAATGAGTAACAACCCAATGTTTATGCAAAACATTCAATT
>JAGFNQ010006758.1:0-117821 GCA_024364735.1 Boesenbergia rotunda | reverse complement strand
ATAAGGAGGAGAAATAGGGTCACCTTGCCTGAGCCCCCTTTTTGACTAAAAAAACCTGAGAGATGACCATTAATTCGAACCGAGAACCAACAGTGAGCAACACATCCCCTAATAAGATTGATAAAAGATGTTGAAAAGCCAAAGGATAGCATTATTCTAAATAGTAGGCTCCACTGAATACGATCAAAGGCTTTGGCCATATCTAGTTTCAAAATCAAATTACCTCCCCTCACATGATAGTTAATTTTGTGATTCAGTTCCTGAGCTAGGAGAATGTTGTCTGATATCAGCCTTCCTTCCACAAAACCACTCTGTACTGGGGAGATTATCTTATGAAGGACCATTCTCAATCTATTTGCCAAACATTTTGAGATAATTTTATAAGAAACATTACAAAGGCTGATAGGTCTAAAATTTTGCCAATTTTGAGCATTTTCCACTTTTGGAATCAGAATAATTGTTGTAGCATTCATCCCTTTGGGTAATGGTTCACCTTTAAAATAATCTACCACTGCTTGGCATACATCCTTTTTGACAATATCCCAACATGAAGTATAAAAGAAGGTAGAAAATCCATCCGGACCAGCTGCACTATCTTGATCCATTTCTTCAATAACTTGTTTAATTTCCTCCATATTTGGTATCGCTATCAGCTCTGCATTCTCCATATTGTTTATTAACATAGGAATGTTGGTCAAATCAGCTGCTTCAGCATCAAAATTTTCACCTGTTAATAGATTTTCAAAAAATTTTGCCCCAGATTGTCTGATTTGCTCCGGCTCATTAAGGCAAGTCCCTTCATCCCATATCCTATAAATTCTGTTGGCCATCTTCCTTTTTTGTACCAAGGAATGAAAAAATTTTGTATTGTTATCTCCTTCCTTCATCCATTTGATTGCTGCTTTTTGCCTCCAAAAATCTTCTTCCATTTTCATAGTTTTGAAAAGGTGTGCTTGCCATTTATTCCTATTGATCTTGTTCTCCTCAGAGGGATTCAAATCAAAAATTTTTTCTGCCTTTGAGAACTGATCCTCTGCCTTTTGAATATTATCATGAATATTCCCAAAAACTTCTTTGTTCCACCACTTTAAGTGATTTTTTAACCTCTTCAATTTGAATTGCAGTTTTAATAATCCAGAACCGAAACTGGGTAGATCCCAATTTAATCTTACAGTTTGCAAGAAACCTTGATGTCTCGTCCACATCCTTTGAAATCTAAAGGAAGCTATAGGTTTTTCAAAATTCGGGAAAGAGATCAAGAGAGGGCAATGATCAGAAGCTGCTCGACTTAGATGTTCCACCTTAACTGAATATCCCTGATCTTGCCATGATGGTGAAAGCATAATTCTATCCAATCTTTTCCATACTTTGCTATTTGTCCAAGTAAAAGGGTCCCCTACAAAACTAGCATCTTGAAGCCCCGTGAGCATTATGAAGTTATTAAAATCTTCTATTTCCCCAGACCTATTAATAGATCCTGCTGAGTGCTCCTTCACATTTGCAATAACATTAAAATCCCCTCCAACCAGCCAAAGCTCCTCACCGGCTGGCTTGATATTTTCTAGATTCTCCCATAAGACGTATCTGCTTACCCTGGTGCACTTAGCATATACTATCGTGAGCAGAATATCAGAAGGAAATAAATCAGATTTCAAATGGAGGTGAAAGAATTGTTCATGATCTGCCAAAACCTTACAACTTATATTATCATTGTGAGCAAACCAGATCTTCCCTGCGCAGTTTGAAATAATGGAAGCATAGCCCAATCTTTTTGACATAATATTGGAATCCAATGCTATAAAAGGTTCTATGATTCCAAGAAAATTCAAATTGAAATGCTTTTTAAAAAACATAATTCTTCTAAGAGAAGCTGAATTACCTATTCCCCTAATATTCCAAATCATACCTGCCATTAATCAATCGCAGAAAGGGAAGCTTGTAATGCTTTAGTTTTGCTCCTGGTAACTCTTTGAAAAACTCCTGGATGATCAATTGTGCTTTTTTCATCATAAAACATTGAAGACAGTTTGTTCTTTTCCTGGGGAAGTGAAGAAGATCTGCGCAAATGTCTTACTTCCTCTTCTTTATACCAGACTCCTCCATGAATGATTTATGTTTAACTTCTCCTTTTGTCTCCTCCATAAGTAATAAAGACCCTTCTGAAGTTCTTTGAATGTCTTCTTGCTGTACTTCCTTTCGCTTTGGTAGTAAGAAACCTTCAGTGGTTCCCTGTTTTTCAATATGTTCCTCATTATGGTTTCTTTTAAGATTTTTTGCTGTCACCTCCTCCTTGGCAACAAGTCTTCAACTGACTCATCATTTATAATTTGATTAACCAAAAGTTCCTCAATGCTATCATCATCTGATGCCTTCAGTTCCCCTTGATCCTTCTTCTCTAAAGTCTCCAGGCTGTGAAAATGATTAGCATTTCTCTCCCCTGCATTCCCTTCATCATCTTTAGAATTGTTAAGAACTTTCTTTTTACTCCAGATATAATTGTCAGCCGTTTGGAAGCTATGACCTCTAAATACATTGGGAGCATCTAGCTTCCAATTACCAGATATAATTCCTTGAGATTTAGGATTTTGCCACTTCATATTTTCCAAACCATTTTCTTCAGTACTTTGTTTTCCAATTATTCTCTTCTGATTTATGACAGCATCTTCTTCTTTTTGCTTATCTCCTTTCCAGTCAGGCTTTGGTTTATTCCCTAACATGTAGTAATCAACAATAGAATGGCCCAAATGCATGCAATGTTGACAATAATTGGGAAGTTTCTCAAATACAACATGTTGGATTCTCCTCTCGACACCTATACCAATCCAAATTTCTTCAATCTTTGGCTTTAAAAGATCAATTTCTACACAAATCCTTGCCATTGAGAGCCTTGAACCATCCGCAGTTGCCTCATCCAGTTTGATTGGCTTCCCTACTACACGAGCAATAGAGAAAAGACTTCGCTTATTGAAAAGTTGGATTGGTAAATCTGGCAATTGAATCCATGCCGGCACAAGTGAGGATTCGGCTTCATATGAGAAATAAGGAGACCATTTGAAAATTCGTAGTGGAACCCCTGCAATCATCCATACTCCTCTTGTCCATAGCCTTGCCATATCATCATTGGAGTTTAGATGTATAAAGATATAACCCGCTCTCAAGAATCGAACATTGTACATACTTGAAAGCCCTAGATTCTTAAAAGAATGTAAAACAGCATCATAATTTGGGCGTAGACCTGAGAATTTACCAATCAAACAGTATTTGAGTGGTTCGGACAGATCAGCTATCTCTTCTTCTGAGAAAAAAAAAACTCCTGGCTTATCATTGTAGATCATAATCGGCTTGAAATCATCTCCAATCTCATCGAAGTTTTTCTTTGACGTTCGGGGCGAAACTGGTTTAACTACTGATGCATATGATGGTTTATCAGAAGAGTTCATAGTATTCGGATGAATCGGAGGAATCGGAGGATTCGGGGAGATGGAGGAAGAAGGGAGAGCCATCGCCGGCTGCCAGGGGCGCCGGCAAAGGCCCGCGGCGCAAAAGCGCCCGAGTCAGCTAAGAATCGTTCACGAATCGCCAATCGCCCGAGAAAAAAACTCCTAGGTGTGGCTAATCTCCAAAACCTAAGTACAAAAGGCAATCTCTATAAATCCAAAACTATGTCAACGTATGCTAAAGACATAAATGAAATAAATAAAACTCCCACTGTAAAAGTCATCTCTATAGCCTATCCATGTAGTTAGCAATATCCTCCTTAGCTAGCCGTTGGGTTTCCTGGAACCCCTGCACAAAAATGCAGACATGATTAGTGGTATACGTCTCTACACACCAAGTACTAGTAGATATCACCGCTAAACATGTTAGAACGACACAAGAAGAAAATATACCTGTGGTACTACTCTGACGACGGGGATAATCCGTCTTCCAATGTCCTGACTGCTTGCACACAAAGCACTTGTCTTTCGGCTTCTTTATGCATCCCTGAGGTCCCTGTAATCCTGCTACTTTCTTTGCCTCAGAACGTTTCTTCTTCTTCTTTCCTTTCGGTTTAGAAGTAAGAACTTCTTGAGCAATGAGAGTCTGTGAACTCTGAAGAGAAACCGTCTCTTCCGCCTTGAGTTCTGTCAAAAGTTCTGCCCACGAATATGAACGCTTGTCCATATTGTAGCTTATGTGAAACTTCTCAAAACTTCCTGGTAGAGATTGGAGGATAAGATCGACCTGGGTTTCCCCATCGATTTGAGCTCCAAGAATTTCTATCTCCTTCAGCCAAGCCATCATTTTGAGGACATATTCCCTCACGGGCATCCCCTCAACCAAGATGGTAGTGGTCAAGTTCTTCATTACCATCTGTCTAGCGGCTCGATTACTTTGACCAAAGAGTTCATCGAGTTTGGATTTTTTTCACTGGTAATGAAAAAAGCCTGATTTTGATGACCTTCGGTCGTCTCGTTTGCTTCTAGCCATTTCCTAAAATATTCAAACTTCTCATTGGTGTTAATCTCGCTAGACTTTTCGGTACAGAACTCGGCAAGATCATACTTAGGTTCCTCGGTAGTAGAGATAATATCCATATTTAATTCTCAATCCATTTTATCACTAGGGGCATTTAATTGGTTTTCTCTTTGAATTAGGTCAAGTGGGTCTAGATCCATTTTAGAATACTTGAGAATCATAACAATCACACACTTTAGAGTTATGAAATAAATTGACATCTCAAAACAATTTATTACAAAATCTACCAACACCTCAAACACTGAGAATTTCGTATGCCGCGATGGTGTGGACGTATACGAACTCTACATTCGTGAGAGGAGGTTTTACCCATTAACTTTACTATCTTGTCATCCTAACCTTTTGACAAGTAAAATTAATAGTTGGTACTCTTCGACCCTATAAATAATAGCAATGACTCCGATGGGGAGGATATTATTATTTATATCTAAGTGTTTACCACCACACGACACCAAGAAAAATTATTTCTGATTATGTGTCTTCCGATAGGGAAGTACACATGCTCATCAATAATTTCATATAGTCTTTTCTGACCTAGTGATCCGGAGAACAAGCCGATCCGATGGGGAGAAAGGCACTCAGAGCCGACGCGCAGACTTGTTCGCATCACTTGTCAGACTGTAGTGGAGGCCATGGGACCCTTAGGGTCCCTCTCCCACTTAGTTATTTGCGTTGAGGTTTTTACATGCATTCACACAACAAGCACACACAAACCAAAATAATAGAGCAATGAAAAAATCCTAGATTTTTCCAACTATTATGACCTTGGTCTCCAATGCGTCTCCAGTCGTGTCATCACCTCGTCCACTCCATCCTATCCATGCGCAAGCCACCATGAAGGAGTCCCCGAGCCGAGATGACTAGCTAACTAATTTACATCCATTGATCCTAAACTCAATGAAGGAGTGTACATGTCATCTAGATCAAAAGTAAATAGAAAGCTTGGCTAAACATGTGTCATATTTAATTATAAAAATTAAATAGCTTATCTAGCCTCGTAAACCCTGAGGATTCAAATAATTTACATCACACAATCAATCACATACAAACAACACAATTGTCATAATAGTTGGAATCTAGTGACTGCAACACAAAGTTAGCCTACACATATCCAAACATCATCCAGCAAAATAATGTACATGATAATGTGCAAAAAATAACTAAATCCTAAACATACAAACCCGGAAACCTCGCTCAGATACCAATTGTAGGGTATGACTTGGCGATTTCCAAGACAACCACGGGGTCGTATCTGAGAGACCTCCCTATGGCTACGGATTAAAAAATTTAATCCGAATAGAGACCCGTCCTTCTAATGATTGACTCGTCGTCGTGTTAATTAATCCAAGCTACAACTTAGCCGAAACCGATGTTAAGGCCTTATAACTTTCCGGATTAATTAACTGTTGAAAAGACTACGGTTTGGATCGTCGATTTTTGTGTTTATCTTCGGGGTCCAGTTAGTTAATTATTAACTATTATATCAAATCAAAATAATAAACTAACATGCATGAAATGACGAGACAAAGCAAGATGTCACAATTAAAACATATCAAATCAAAACTGGAGCTCGGGAGAAATATACCTCGCTGTTTACCTCGCAGTCTTCTATCTTATGACCCTCCCCTCCTAGACGTCGTGTGGGTGACGAGCTACCAAGACATGGAGTCACCAAGGCCTCTGAATTAATCACCTTTCTTCAAGCTACTTCCAATCACCGACACAAAACCCTAGCAAGCTAGGGTTAGCTTGCACCGGCAATCTCTCCACCCTTCCTTCTTGCGCCGCTGGCCACCGCAGCCTCCAAGACCCGGCCAGCCGGAAGATAGGACCAAGAGGACGATAAGGAAGATGAAGAATAGGAGAAGGACCGAAGGAACAACTCCTTCTTCCTTCTCCAATCAAGAGTTGCCGCCGTCGGCAACTTGACCAAACCCCACACCGCCGAAGCTAGAGGAGGAGAATTCCTCACCGCCGGCTATCTCTATTCCCTTCTCCTATGAGTGCTCAAGCAAGGAAGAATAAAAGGAAGAGAAAAGATCAATCCCTATCTTCCTTAGAAACCTTCTTCCACCAATGCTACCGTCGCCGCCCTCTCCTCACCGCCGCCGGCTTCTCTCCCAATTCCACCAAAAGAGGAGGCTAGCTTCTCCTTTGATCTGTGATCACCGGCTGAAGAGCTATGGAAAAGAAGGGAAGGAGAAGAAGGAAGGAAGGACTCCTTCATCTCTTTGCGCCGATGACCTAGGTGAGGGAGAGAGGAAGAGTAAGGAAGATAGAGAGGCTTGGGTTTATATAGGGGATTAATTATGATTAATTGGAAAAAAAATTTTCCAATCAATTATGGATTGATTCCAAAATTTTATATATAGAATAATTCCTTAATTAATCCAAGATTAATTCCTTAATTATTTCATGATTAATTTCTTAATTAATCCGAGATTAATAACTTAATTAATCCCAAATTAATTCCTTAATTAACCGGCCTTGTATCATGACTCTTATGGGGCTTTATTGGGCTAAGATAGGGACCATGAGGAGGAGTTGGTTTTTGGCCCGCTAATTGATCCAAACCCGATCCATTAATGGAGATCCATTCTACTAAAGGATCCCATTGTACTTCCTCACCAACCCCCATATTTTCATATGAGCTCCACCTATTACGAGTCGTCCATCTCCCTGTGTTTAAGATATCGTATGCCCGATAATTAATTTAATTTACTGATAATTAAATTAATTATCCTCTTGATCCTTGATTAGTATCACTCAATTTTTTCATCATGCCGGATCATAGTCCACTTGCAAGATTTAACATGACGATCCTTTTGAGCTCACCAAGGGGCATCATCACCCTGACTCACCAGGACATGGATTCCGTTGATAATCAACTGCACATCATATTTTTAATATTATCTCCCAACTTACCGGGCCTATCGATCTAACAGAATAGATCTCGCCCATTGGTAAATCAAAGATATAATAATTAATAATATATGCCCGTCATTATTTCGGGATTAAGAGATCGTACTCCATAATATTATCCGAGGTCTAATTCAATTTACTAAGTTAGTACAAAAATTGGATGACCTCTCTTTTGGTTCTACTTAATGTACACAAAGTACACTTGTGTAATCATATGGTTAAGATAAACTACACATAATTATACTGCAACCATCATAATGGTTTGTCCAACTCCATTTCGATTGTGAGCCTCTTTCTTATGCTTCGGTAAGGAACCTGATAACATGATCTTCTGTGCGACACCACGCACCATATTATCTACAATGTCAAGCATCAGACGTTTAGTGTACATACTAATATAAACATACACTGTGTGATTTTCTGATTCTCTTTAAAATATAGATGTGTCCTAACCAAAAGGTAAGGCTTTTAATATACATCCTAGCATTATCAATAAATTTAAAGCACAAAGTTGACGCAACTGAAGCGTCTAACAAAAACTTCTCTTCTCCTCTACATTAACCCTAACTTTGTTTAAATATATTACCTAAGAAATAAAAAAAAAAATCGCAACAGAAGAGTCTAACAATAAAAAAGAAAAAAATAAAAAAAACTTATCCTAAAGAAAATAAAATCTAAACAAATTTTTAATAAAGAAAATTAATCCTATAAATTTTAAACCGATTAAAAATCTTAAAAAATATAAAACATAAAAATTATCAAAAAAATATCTAAAATATTAAGAAAAAATTAAAAATTATAAAAAAGATTAATTTATTAAATTAATAAGGAAGATCTTCCAGAATCAAAAGCTTATATATATTTTTAAAAACCCACCTCGAAAATATTTTACCACTAGCACACGCTGGGACTATTAATTTAATTTGTAATGTAATAGTTTTTTCTAATGGGCGTTTGAGTATTATTTAATTTGTACATCATCATCACGCAGCCTAGCTAGCTAATTGCAATGATCTTTGTTTAATTTTTGCAGATCCATGGAATCCATGAATAAGAATGGTATTCAAGGTGATACTGAAGTGGCCAAGGCTGAGCTACTACGAGGCCATGGCCATCTCTCGAACATCATCTTCAGCTTCGTCAACTCCATGGCCCTCAAGTGCGCCGCCGAGCTCGGCATCGCCGACGTAATCTACCGCCATGGCCGGCCTCTTCCTCTATCTGTTTTGCTTACCAAGCTCTCCGTTCTCCCTTCAAGAACAGACTCATTCCGCCGCCTCATGCGCTTGCTCGTCCACTCCGGGCTCTTCGCGAGCTCGCCCGCCGGCGCCGAGGAAGAAGAGGCCTACTCTCTCACACCCATCTCCACCTCCTTTCTCGTGACCAGCAAAGCAGAGAACATGTCCCCGTTCGTGCTCGCAATGCTCGACCCGGCCCTTGTCGACCCCTGGCACCGCTTGAGCAGGTGGTTCACCGCCGCCGACGAACCCCCCTCCGTCTTTGACCACTTCCACAGGATGTCATTGTTCGAGTTGACCGGAAACAACCCCGATCTCAACGTTAATTTCAACGGGGGCATGGCCGCCGATGCCAGATTCGTGGCGAAATTGATCCTCGAACAGTGCGGCGACGACGTCTTCCTGGGCCTGCGCTCGCTGGTGGACGTCGGAGGAGGGACTGGCGTGCTGGCCACTGTCATTGCCGATGCCTTCCCGCAGACCAAGTGCGCCGTGTTCGATCTCCCGCACGTAGTGGCTTCGCTGCAGGGAAACCCAAAGGTGGCAGCCATCGCTGGCAACATGTTCGAATTTGTCCCCCCTGCAGACGCAGTGATTCTCAAGGCAATATCATAATTAATCTTCTTCTTCTTCCATTTAATTTGCTTAATTCTTAATAATCAATCAATCAATCATCTGCTATATATATATATATATATATGATGCAGTGGATATTGCATGACTGGAACGACGAAGACTGCGTGAGGATACTGCGAAATTGCAAGAAGGCGATTCCTCCAAAGGAGGAAGGAGGGAAGGTGATAATTATCGAAATGGTGATGAAATTGGAGAATGAGGAGGATGGAAGTAGTAGTATTCATGATCATGAAACCACAGAGACGCAACTTCTGTGTGATGTGCACATGATGGCGCCTGTGCCAGGGAAGGAGAGGACCGAAGCAGAATGGAAGAGTATTTTTATAGCTGCTGGTTTCTCAGGCTACAACATCACACCAATCTGCGACTTGCGTTCCCTCATCCAGCTATTCTATTGACTCTTAATCAAGAATATTAATTACAATAAGTAGTAGTGTGATGAGATGTTGCAGTACGTAGGTGCTGAAGATGACTACTTCATCTTATCTAGAATTAATTATGATGGTTGATCTGCTCATTTCTTTCTTTAAATCTGTTCGGGTTGATGCTATCCTATGTACGTACGTGTTAATTGCGTGTATGTGTTTTCCTTATAAACTATCACACATTAATAAATTAAATGTAGCTAGAACTATCTCCTCTTTGTAAAAGTAATTGACGGGTAAAATAATTAAGAGACAGAAATAAAATCTTGCTTAGTCAATATAATATCGAGACCATTGTATTGTGTTCCTCCTTAATTTTTGATTCTCCTAGGAGACTGTTAAGGTGCTACGTACTCGTAGGGAGGGATATATGTATGTCTTCCCATATGCATCAAGATTTTAGACAAATCTAGAGGACTTGCAAGGTTGATTCCTCTCCATCTAGCTAATCTTTTGAATAAGAAGATCGATGGCTTCCGCACCTCTCCTTGTTTGTCAAAAACATACTCATGCCCTCATTCCTCTATGAGAAAATAAATAATTCAAACTTTATCATTTTATTTTTATTTTATTTTGATAATTTTTTATGGCTTAATCTTTGATTAGTCTTTCTTAGTTTTGTGGATCTTTCCTATTTTTTGGATCTTAGGGTAATAGCTTTTCCTATTTTATGGCTAATCTCTTATCACTTATGGTGTATAAATACAATATAAGAGTGTGTAGAAGGAACATCAATTTTTTTTATAAGAACTTCTCCTTAGTTATTTTTCCCTTGCTTTTCTTCCATCTTTGGGTGTGTGTGATGGCGGAGTGCTACTCATTATTCTAAGCCACCAACATTTGGTATCAGAGCGTTGGTCGTATAGAACACCTAAAAATCCACGATTCCACAAAAATGTCAGGCATCCCACAAGCTGGTGTGAAGGAGAACGGTGGAGTGTCATTTCCCTATCCGATGCTAAGCCCTCACAATTATACTGTGTGGGCAATAAAGACAGAGGCGATTCTTGATGCCCAAGGAGTCTGAGAGACGGTGGAGCCAGTGGAAGGAGTCCAAGTGGATGCTAAGAAGGACAAAAAAGGCACGTGCATATATCTTGCAGTGTGTCCCCGAAAACATTCTTCTCCAAATCGCAACAAAGAAGACGACGAAAGAAGTCTGGGACAGCCTCAAGATGAGGTACCTAGGCAGTGAACGAGTGAAGAAGGCTCGCGTACAAACGTTGAAGAGCGAGTTTGACGCCCTCCGGATGAAGGAGACCGATACGATTGATGAGTTTGCTAGCAAACTCAGCGCTATGAGTAGCAAGTTGTCCACTCTTGGTGCCACGCTTGAAGATTCCTCTTTAGTAAAGAAGTTGCTCGATTCTGTCCCTAATAAATTCTTCTCTATTGTTGCTCGTATTGAGCAGTTCCACGACCTTGAGAAGATATCATTTGAGAAGACTATAGGACGACTGAAGGTATACGAGGAACGAACACTATGATTACGCGGCAATACCAACGGCACTGAAGGTGAGCTCCTACTTACTCATGCCGAATGGCAAATGCGACAGAAGGGGAGCAACGTTGACACTTTGTCAGGAGGCAAGGGGCGTGGGTCGAGCAGCCCTAGTCGTGGCAAATGGCGTGGGTGTGGGCGAGGGCGCGGTCGTGGCCATGGTACACAACGCCAAGACAGTGTTGGAGGCACTAGCGGCAACAACAGTGGCACTCGTGACAAAAGTCATATAAAGTGTTTCAATTGTGAAAAAATGGGACATTATGTGCCCGAATGCTACAACAAGCGTCGTGATAATGAGGCTCACCTCACTTCCGCCACCGATGAAGAGCCAGTACTGATGATGAGCATGTCCCACGAGGAGTCTCATGCTAGCCGAGAGCGGCAAGATATGATTCTGCTCAGTGAAGAAAGGTTTCTACCAGAGATGTATCGCAACGTTAAGAAAGGGGAAGATAAAGACGGCTGGTACCTTGACAACGGTGTCAGCAACCACATGACGATTCATCGCGAGAAATTTCAAGAACTAGATGAAACCATCACTGGGAGGGTGAGGTTTGGCGATGGATCAACCATTGAGATCATGGGCAAGGGGACAGTTGTGTTCGAATGCAAGAACGACGACCAGAAGACTCTTCATGAGGTACACTACATTCCAAAACTTTATAGTAATATCATAAGTCTTGGTCAATTGACAGAAACTGGGAACGAGGTGCACATGGAAGGAGATACCATGAAGGTGATTGATAGGAGCAGGAAGCTCTTGATGCTGGTAAAGCGAACACAAAATTGCTTGTACAAGATAACGTTGAATACATTCAAGCAAGTCTATCTCCTAGCAAGCCTAGAAGACCAAACTTGGTTATGGCATACAAGGCTCGGGCATGTCAATTTCCATGACTTGAAGCTATTGGGGGAGAAGAAATTAGCAGTTGATATGCCACTACTGCCCCAGCCGAACAAGCTTTGCGAGGTGTGTGTGATCGCCAAGCATGCAAGGTCGTCATTCCCGTACCAAGCAAACTTTAAAGCGAAGAAGCCATTGGAACTTCTCCATGCTGATATTTGCGGGCCAATCACACCATGTACACTAGCCGGTAATAAGTATTTTCTTTTGATTGTTGATGATTTCACAAGGTGGATGTGGGTGTTTACATTGGCATCAAAGAGTGATGCATTCCAAGCATTCAAGAAGTTCAAATCCTTGATGGAGAACAAGACTGAATACAAGACAGAACACTTCGAACAGACCGGGGCGTCGAGTTTCTATCCACGGAGTTCACTCGGTTCTGTGAAAATGAAGGAATCGAACGACACCTCATGGCTTCCTACACACCCCAACAGAATGGTGTAGTGGAGCGCCATAATCGCACCGTGATGGCCATGGCAAGATCTCTCCTCAAGGGTGCATATATGCCGGCAAGGTTCTGGGGAGAGACGGTTAGGCATGCTGTCTATCTGCTGAACCGTCTCCCAACTAAGGCCCTAGGAGAGCGTACCCCATTTGAAGCTTGGATGGGGAGAAAGCCACATCTCATCCACTTGAGAGTGTTCGGTTGTGTTGCATATATGAAAAACACAACCCCTCACCTTAAGAAACTTGACGGATGGGGAGAAAGTCACATCTCACCCACTTGAGAGTGTTCGGTTGTGTTACATATGTGAAAAACACAACCCCTCATCTTAAGAAACTTGACGACAGAAGCTCACCCATGATATACTTGGGTGTCGAGGAAGGTTGCAAAGCTCATCGTCTATTTGATCCAAGGCATAGCAAGCTACAAGTAAGTAGAGATGTAATGTTTCAAGAAAATTGTGAATGGACATGGAATACAGGTGCCAACAATAAAGAAAACTTATCGAAGTTTATGGTGGTGAATGCATTCGACACCGACGAGGTGATTGTTGCAGCAGACATTGAGGCAGGGGCGGAAGATGTCACACCATCGGCAACAGCTGTGGTACCCATGCCAAGAGTGTCAAGTACATCTACACCACCATCGAACGCCCATACAACTACGTCGCCTTCACTAATGAACACACCCGAGTCTCAAGAAAGGCCAGCCCGCTTTCGATCCATTGTTGATATCTATGCCAACACTGAGGAAGTGGTTGGTATTGACGAAGAAGAGAATGAGGCAATGCTGGTGATGTCTGAAGAGCCGACATGTTACTAAGAGGCTGCAACCAAGGCTTGCTGGTACGTACGAAGGAATGGAGGAAGAATTGAGATCTATTGAGATGAACAAGACCTGGACCCTAACTGAGCGCCCATTAGGCCACAAACCTATCGGTCTAAAGTGGGTGTTCAAATTAAAGAAAGATGCAGCGGGGAAAGTCGTCAAACATAAAGCAAGATTAGTGGCTAAAGGATATGTACAAAGACAAGACATCAGCTTTGAAGAGGTATTTGCACCTGTCGCTAGACTTGATACTATTCGAGTTATTCTTGCGCTTGTAGCAAATCAAAGCTGGGAAGTACACCATCTAGATGTGAAGTTAGCATTTCTTAACGGAGAGTTAGAAGAAGAAATATATGTCACTCAACTGGAAGGATTTGAGGTACAAAATCAGAAACATAAGGTGTACAGGTTGTCCAAGGCCCTCTATGGATTGCAACAAGCTCCACGAGCTTGGAACATGCGACTGAACAGGAGTCTGGAAGAGCTTGGCTTCAAAAAATATACTCAAGAACATGCAGTATATACAAGAGGTGAAGGAGAAGTAAGTATACTTGTTGGAGTGTATGTCGACGATCTCATCGTGACAGGAAGTAGCACAAAAAAATCAACAAGTTCAAACAACAAATGATGACAGAATTCGAGATGAGTGATTTGGGTCTTCTCTCTTACTACTTAGGGATTGAAGTGGAGCAACAGAAGAGCCGAATTTTACTTAGACAATCATTTTATTGCAAGAAAATTCTATCTCAGTTCAAAATGGCAGACTGCAATGCCATAGAGCATCCAATGAAACCCAAGACATAGCTGCATAAAGATTTGGAAGGAACTCCAGTTGACGCCACAGAGTATATGCGCATCATTGGGTGTTTGAGATATTTGTTACGCACACGACCAGACCTATCATATTCTATCGGAATGACGAGCAGATACATGGAGAGGCCTACAATCATGCATCAAAAGGTGGTCAAACAGATCCTCAGGTATTTGAAAGGTACAATCCATTATGGACTTGCTTACATAAAGGGCCCCCAGGAAGTTGATGTATTCAGCTACTCAGATAGTGATTTAGCCGGTGATCTCGATGGAAGGAAAAACACAAGTGGAATGACTTTCTATTTTAATGAAAGTTTGGTGTCCTAAAATTCACAGAAGCAGAAGACAGTGACACTTTCATCTTGTAAGGCAGAATTCATGGCAACCACAATTGCGGCCTGCCATGCCTTGTGGTTGAGGAGCCTTGCCAGCGAATTAACCGGAGTAAAGCCAAGGTCGATAACTTTGTTTGTTGACAACAAATCTGCCATAGCTCTCATGAAGAATTCGACATTCCATGGTCGAAGCAAGCACATAGGTACAAGGTTTCATTTTATCAGAGAATGTATTGAGAGGGGACAGATTGTGGTTGAATTCATTAATACCGGAGAATAACGAGCCGATATATTAACTAAAGCATTGTCAGGAGTGAAATTAGCTGCCATGTGACAACTACTCGGCGTCCGTGATTTACAGTCATGTCAAGATTAGGGGGAGCAATATAAGAAAATAAATAATCCAGACATTATCATTTTATTTTTATTTTATTTTGATAATTTTTTATGGCTTAGTCTTTGATTAGCCTTTTCTAGTTTTGTGGATCTTTCCTATTTTTATGGATTTTAGGGTGATAGCCTTTCTTATTTTATAGTTAATCTCTTATCACTTATGATATGTAAATACAACATAAAAAGTATGTAGAAGGAATATCAATTTTTTATAAAAACATCTCCTTAGTTATTTTTTTCTTATTTTTCTTCTATCTTTGGATGTGTGTGATAGCGATACTATTCATTATTCTAAGCCACCAACATCCTCCAATAGACGTCGTTTTCTCGGACGGTTGCCGATGATAAAGTTCTCTCACTAGCGTACCGATTTATCCAACCATGAAAAGTGTGAGATTTGCCTAATTGAAATCTTAATAAGTAGATCTACCTACTTAGCCTTACAGTTCTTTTCATCGTCCCTGGCTTACTCGGTCACATAATACAATTCCCTTCAAGTATCATTATTACAGTTCGAGTCAATATATAAAAATAATCCAAACTATATATATATAGTTTGGATTTTTTTTAAATAAATGACAATTTTAATCCATGAATTCCCTACATTTTTATTGAGTAATAAAATATTTTTTTTAATGGACAATGGACTCAAAAACATTGGTTTTTATATCGACTCAAGTGACGGTATCTGGTGATTATCATTTTTTTTAGTAATAAAATTTGATAGATAAGTTTCTTCGCAATTAATTGACTATGGGCATTCCACAAATCACGTGTCCAGAGCATTGCATTATTATATTTCTAAAATGTTTCTTTAATATATATGGATGTTTCTAGAAATTATAATATTTTATTCCACGTGTTATTTTATCTATTTATTTATTTTGAACTGATCGAAAGAATATTTCACAACTATGATAACATATTAATATAACATTATTTTATTGAAACGTGATTAACGTTGATGGATGAAGAAAGTGGACAAACAACAAAATCGGTTAATGATATTGACCATAATCAAATATCAAGAATAAAAACTGATTTATAGCTTTATATATTGATGCGGGTAATATTATAATGGCTAGAGGGTGACAACCAAGGTTTTCTTTGACGTGAAAGCCAAAGACAAAAAAAAAAAAAAAAAACTAACTTATCATTCGACTATGCCATCCGAATCCAATTGCTGATTGAATTACTCTGAGAGCCCGTTACTTTAGCGGTCCAATTTGGCAGCTCAGAGCTGCTAGTCAATCGGTAAAATACTAATCCCAAGGACCGGGTGCCCTTCACCTAGCGCCCTAATTGGACCAGCCGAACTCACCTATTGATTATTGGACATCCTCGAGCCCAAGGGCCATGCTCCCTCAGTATCTCGCTCTGCCTACTCAAAGACACACTTCCGATTGGCCATCCACTTTTTCATTAGAGTTTCACTATCTTAATTCTAAGATATAAGTATCCTAAGTTGGTTTTGATATGGTCAACCAAGTCAGGTTTTTATTGTTTTGATGTTTTGTGTCTAAGTGTGTATGAATCGAAGAACATAAGAAGTCAAACGAAAGACGCAGTGAGAGCGAAGGATGACACGAGAAGCTAGTCGATGAGCTTGGTGCAATGGTGGAGCAAGAAGGATCAAGGAGCTGCTGAATAATACATCGGTCGAGCGAGAAGGACGTACGCATCATCCGAGGGACGAAAGCCAGGGAGGAAGTCCACTCTATAAGTACTCTAGATTGGTTTTGATGTGATCAACCAAGTCAAGTTAGGTCCTATGTGGTTTGATCCTTCTGTCTAAGTGTGCAGAAGCTTAGAAGTATAAAATGTCAAACGGAAGACACAACAAATGAGAAGGATGACACTGGAAAGGGAGGCGACGGGCTCAATGCATCCAAGGGACACAAAGGCTGTGGAAGAGTATACCAGTGGATGAGAAGGGCGTACACGACGTTCAAGGAATGAGAAGCCAGAGACGAAGCTCATTCAAGAACAAAGCCGAAATTGGGTTAGGGTGAACTCAGCTCTAGATGCCCGAAGATCACCAAAGTTGACAAAAACATAAAAAGTCAACGTGAATGTTGACTTTGAGAAATTGTTTTTGAGAAGATAAGGTGCACTCAAAGGGACTAAGGGCATCTTGGATTGGAACTAGGGCGCCTCCCATGATAAGGCACGAAGGCACCCTCGGTTGGACCTAAGGCGTCCTGAGTTGGACTGAAGGTGCCCTAGGTTGAAACCAGGGTGCCTCCAACTATGATAAAATAGTTGTTAGTGTGGATAAACACTACAAAAATAATCAAGATTACCAATGTAATATTCCATCAGTATCTATGTTTACCAACGGAATATCGACAAAATTTTCTTGGTCGAGGAAAATTCCATCGATGATAAGCTACAGACGGAAATTCAGCACCGTCGGTATAATTTCCAATAGAATTATAATTCCGTCAAAAATATACTGACGAAAATTTGATTTCCATTGGAAAATATACCGATGGAATCAGATTTCTATTGGCATGTATACCAACTGAAATGTCTTTCTGTCAGAACTGATTCGATGGAATATGATTTTCGTTGGAAAATTTTTGATGAAAATACCATTTCCATCAGAAGATATTGTTGGTGCAAGTTGCATCAAGGATGTCCTCCTCCAAATGTTTTAATGTTTGACAATACAATTAAGTCAGTGATACAAAGAACAAGGGAGGGTGAGTTAAGAGAGGAGTAACCAAAGTGAAGAAAAATCCTAGTTAACCTAGGCACTAAGACCTGGTGAGTGAAACTGGGCACTAAGACCTGGTGAGTGAAGCTAGGCACTAAGTCCTGGCAAGGGCTGGGCACCGAAGATCTGCTCGGAAGGTGGGCACTAAGTCCTGGTCGGGGACTGGGCAAGAATACTTGGCCGAGGGTTGGGCACCGAAGACTTGGTTCGGGGAATGGGGCACGAAGACCTGGCCGAGGGTTGGGCACCTAAGTCCTGGACCTAGGGTTTGGGCACGATGTCTTGGTCCGAGGGACTGAGCAACTTAGCTGAGCGATGTCTAAGGACAGGAGTAGAGACGGGTCAGGGTTTGGGCGTCTCGAGGTCCGGAGGTATCGGAAGCTAAGCAAAAGTCCACCCGAAGGACTGGGTGGTAACCGTCTCCTGAAAGGAGTAGGTGAAAGGCGCATTCTCGGGGGTGGAAACTTGCGTCGGTTCGACCTAGGGGTTCATGGAAATCTGAAGTCAGAACCAAGTCCTTAAAGTTAAGATTATATGTATATGTGCTTTGTGTTTGTGTATCTTGCAGGTACCAAGATTGGAAGACAAAGCAGGCGGCTGGAGGCCTTGAAGCAGAGCGCCCCCATCAGTGGGGGCACCCCCAAGCATCCAGGGCGCCCCCAATGATGGGGGCGCCCAAAACAAAGAAGGAAAAAGGCAATGTTGTGTGGTAAGCAGAATAGGCTTCAAGCGGGGCTCCCGGAGCGTCCGGGGCGCCCGGGTTCAAACCTGTATTTGCTGTTTCGAGTCTGAAACACAGATAAGTCTTCATGAGGGCGCCCGGGAGGTCCAGGGCGCCCTGGTCAAAGGCTTTATCAGCTGTGGCGAGGTCGGCACAGGGATAAGGTTTGATCGGGTTTATCGGGGCGCCCCCAACGTCCAGGGCGCCCGTATGAAGCCTATATAAGGGGCTTCGACCCCTCTGCTTCAAACACAACTGCTACAAGCCATTCTGATCATTTTGACCGACGACAACGTGCTAAAGACGAGGCTCTACGACCGGGAGGCTCCAGGAGGAAGTGCACGGCACTTCGGAGGTCCAGATCGGCTGAGCTTCAACTTTGTTTTGTTCGGTTTGCATTTAATATTCTGTACTTAATTTGCTATACTTTTGATTGTACTGTTGCACTGTAAGATGGGTTTTCTCCGCCTCCGGAAATTCCAGAAAGGAGACTAATAGTGGACTCATGCCGAGTACATAGGCCTTGGACGTACTGACCCTGGGGGGTTGGGAACCAAGTAAATAAATCCCGCTGTGTCCCTGTCTTGCTTTTATTTTTATTTACTGTTTCGTTGCACTAACGCTCTGAGTAGATTGAAAGTCTTACGAAGTTTTCACGACAAGATTTTCACGATTGATATTCACCCCCCCTCTATCGACGGCACCGGTCCTACAATTGGTATCAGAGCTGAGCCGCTCTTCACCGGACTAACCACCGACGGAGCAACGACGCCAGGAGTTGAGGGGGAGCCCAGGGGTGAATCAGGTATATTTTATTTAAATGTTTGTGTTTAAATTTCATATTACGTGCTTCACATGCAGGGAGAGAGGGCACTATAAAAATCAGTACCCTACTCGTAAGACTCAGTTTACACCACCGGCGGCAAAGGGGGCACCAGCGCCAGGAGTCCGGAAAAACAAAGATCACGTACAATGCTTCAAGTGCAGAAAATACGGACACTACAAGAACAAATGTTCGACAAAGGTGCGTAAAATTTACGTTCCGAAAAGTTGCAAAATTCCTACACTGTCTTTTGATAACTTAGTTAATTTTTCTGATAAATTAGATTTTCTGCATAGTAAAATTAATGTTTTGCATGTCAAATTAGAAAATACAGATATAACTAAAATATCAAAAATTAATTATTTAATCCAGAACATCAATTCATAATTTCTAAAATAAATTATCATAACTTTAAATCAGATAATGTTAAAATTCCTGATGATAATTCCGAAATTAATCTTAATTTTAACTCTGATAAGTCTGAATTAAAATCTGAAAATCCTTTAGATAGTTATGAAGTTAAATTTGAAAATCCTGAGGATAATAAGGATAATTCTGAGAAAAATTCTGAGGATAATGAGGATAATTCTGAGGATAATTCTGAAGAAAATTCTGAGGATAATAAGGATAATTTTGAGGATCATAAGGATAATTCTGAAGATAGTAGAGATGATATCTCTTTAGATATTAATTTAATTATTCCCTTAGATAATCCTGAAAAATTAACTACTGGTCCATTTTACTCCACCTACTTTGAGGATATTGAAAGATCTAATCTTGAGGAGGAGATAGAATTGTCTAAGATAAAGACCATAGTTAATAAAAATCACAAAGGTTCAAATAAATCAGAATTACTAGAAAAACTTGAAAAGAAAAATAAGGATGAGTCAGAAATTTTCGAAATAATGAAAATGCTGAACCTAAATCCACAACTATTAATTAATCATTTCAACCGTAATTATTCAAATCAAATTAAATCTTAATTAAATTTAAATCTAAATCAAATCCAAATTAAATCTTAATTAAATTAAATTTAAATCTAAATCAAATCCAAATTAAATCTTAATTAAATTAAATTTAAATCTAAATTAAATTCAAATTAAATCTTAATTAAATTCAAATTAAATTCAAATTAAATCTAAATTAAATTCAAATTAAATCTAAATTAAAATTTAAAATTAAATTAAATTCAAAATTAAATTAAATTAAAATTCAAAATTAAATTAAATTAAATTCAAATTAAATTAAAATTTAAAATTAAATTAAATTCAAATTAAATTAAAATTCAAAATTAAATTAAACTTCAAAATTAAATTAAATTCAAAATTAAATTCAAAATTAAATTAAATTCAAAATTAAATTAAAATCAAATTAAATTAAATTCAAAATTAAATTAAATTAAATTAAATTCAAATTAAATTAAATTCAAAATTAAATTAAATTCAACTTAAATTAAATCTTAATTAAATTCAATTAAATCTTAATTAAGTCAATTAAATTCAAATTAAATCTTAATTAATTTAAACTTAAATTAATTCAAATTAATCCTAATTAATTCAAACTTAAATTAATTCAAATTAAACTTAAATTAATTCAATCTAAATAAATTAAAACTTAAATTAATTCACTTAAATCTCAATTAATTAATTAATTTCTAATTAAGTTAACTTCAATTAATTCTTAATCCAACCAATATAAATTTAACTCGAACTAAACTAAAACCATACCCAAACCACAACAATAATTTAATAAAATTAAATATGTCAAAAAGGGTTGACATATTCGCGGGTTCACATGACACGTATCAAATCGGAAATTTGATACATCTTTAGAAACGTAATTAAAATGCTTTTGACTTGTTTGACTCATCATAATTGTCATGCCATGCATTTACTTCTTCTTTTAAATATATGACATGTCATTCATATTTAAATTTTATGCATATATTAGAACGACTATAGGAAAAAGAATAATTGAAACTTGATCAACCTAGTATTGGGTGGCAGTGAGATGATAGTACGTTAGGAAAGCCTCTTCTAATAAGGTCAAGTATACACTACTTGGTCTCTTTAGACTGGTGAAACTAGCCGAACCTACCGATCCAAGACCCAAACTAGTTAGACCAGAATTTTTCAAAAAGTAATTTTGAAAATGAAATTTCATTAAAAGACTTTGTCAAGGAAAGAGTTGATGATCCAATAAGGCTACGACCAAAGAAGGTCTAGTGCCTCGCCAAGACCTGGAAGCCAATTTTTGAAACTCAAATTCAAGTTACTTCTTATCAAATTAAAATCTAACACAAGCTTCAATTAAATCTTAGAGTTAATAATAAATTAAGAAAAATGATTCAAGCATCTCACAATACACCTATAAGGCAACCATGCTTATTGTATTGATACATTTAAAATGGGTGAGATGTTAAGGACTAATAAATTGATAAGCATGTTTTCAAAATTGGTTTTCAAAATTGTTAGAATATTTTCCTAAAAATATTTTTTCAAAATAGTGCTTCAACATAATAATGTTTTTATGGAATTTATGCTTGTCTGATTGATTATACATATTATACATTTTTCAAAAGTATATATTTTCAAAAATTGTTTGACTCACTCAATTAGACACAAGCCTCTTAGGACAACACTAAAGTTCCTTAAGACACTTAGATAGAGTCAAACGATGTTGGGTACAGGGGGAGTGGTTTATTCTTTTTCAAAAATTGTCCTTGAAAAACCACTGTCTTTTAAAACAGTTTTCGAAAACTGGGCTTTAAACACTATTACTTATGTTTTTCGAAAACTATGTCGGATAAATTACCTTAATTTCAAAATATGTTTCGAAATTTTAAAATACATTCAAAGAGTGTGCTTTGTCTTGTTTGATTTTGATAAACCCTAATGACACAGAGGAAGGTCCACTTCATAATCTACAAGGACTCCTAGGATGTGTCAGATTTAGGGGGAGTCTGAATCAATCTTCTGAAAAAGTTTTTTGTAATTAATTGTTTTAAAATTATTAGATAATTCCTTTGATTTGAATCAAACCTTAAGACTCAGAGGAAGAGTACTTGTGGTCAACAAGCTTCCCAGGACTGGGTCAAGTTTAGGGGGAGGTTAAATTAAAAGAATTATAACATGTTTTCATATCTTCAAATCTTGCTAAAAATCTAAGTCTTTCAAAATACTATTATTCTATTTGTCAGAATTTGTGTGACTTATGAAATTATTTTTGAAATAATGTTTACTTGAGTTTGAAGAATTTCCAGGACACTTAGGAAAATGTCCTTGTAGTTAACAAGGTTTCCTAGGATTGTGTCAGACTGGAAAAGAAACCTAGTCAAGTAAAATATTATGTTTCAAAAATTACTTATATTTTTTAAAGTCTCATCTTTTTCAAAAATAGTTAGTACTTGCAAAATATGCATAATATTTATATTTTCCAAAATAGCATTCCTTCAAAAATTATGTATTTTCCAAAAGTACTTAATTTTTCAAAAATTCAATACATTTTTCAAAGGTACTTATATTTTTCAAAAAATTACATAATTTTTCAAAAAGTACTTGCATTTTTTTAAAAGATCATAATAATTTTCAAGGTACTTGTACTTTTCAAAGCGCACAACATTTTTCAAAATTATGCATTTTTAAAAAAAATGCAATATATCATTCAAAATACAATGCTTTCAAAAATTTGCACTAAGTATTTTCAAAAAAGAACCACAGGTTTTCATTGTTGGAGCAAGTATTTTTTTTGTTTCTTTTGATGTATGACAAAGGGGGAGAGGTGTGCTTAAATTAGAAATTTTTTTTCTCCCAAAGATCAAAAATGTAGTTTCAAAACTTATTATATCATTTTTTTGTTTTCTATCCCAAGGATAGTAAGTTAGCCCTTTCAACCAATCTAACTTAAGTTATTGTCAAACATCAAAAAGGGGGAGATTGTTGGTGCAAGTTGCATCAAGGATGCCCTCCTCCAAGTGTTTTAATGTTTGACAATACACTTAAGTCAGTGAGACAAAGAACAAGAGAGGGTGAGTTAAGAGAGGAATAACCAAAGTGAAGAAAAGTCTTAGTTAACCTAGGCACTAAGACCTGGTGAGTGAAACTGGGCACTAAGACCTGGTGAGTGAAGCTGGGCACTAAGTCCTGGCAAGGGCTGGGCACCGAAGACCTGCTCGGAAGGTGGGCACTAAGTCCTGGTCGGGGACTGGGCAAGAAGACCTGGCCGAGGGTTGGGCACCGAAGACTTGGTTCGGGGAATTGGGTACGAAGACTTGCCCGAGGGTTGGGCACCTCAGTCCTGGACCTAGGGTTTGGTCACGGAGTCTTGGTCCGAGGGACTGAGCAACTTAGCTGAGCGATGACTAAGGACAGGAGTAGAGACGAGTCAGGGTTTGGGCGTCTCGAGGTCCGGAGGTATCGGAAGCTAAGCAAAAGTCCACCCGAAGGACTGGGTGGTAACCGTCTCCTGAAAGGAGTAGGTGAAAGGCGCATTCTCGGGGGTGGGAACTTGCGCCGGTTCGACCTAGGGTTTCATGGAAATCCGAAGTCAGAACCAAGTCCTTAAGGTTAAGATTATATGTATATGGGCTTTGTGTTTGTGTATCTTGCAGGTACCAAGATTGGAAGACAAATCAGGCGGTTGGAGGCCTTGAAGCAGGGCGCCCCCATTAGTGGGGGCGCCCCCAAGCATCCAGGGCGCCCCCAATGATGGGGGCGCCCAAAACAAAGAAGGAAAAAAGGCAATGTTGTGTGGTAAGCAGAATAGGCTTCAAGCGGGGCGCCCGGGTTTAAACCTGTATTTGCTGTTTCGAGTCTGAAACACAGATAAGCCTTCATGAGGGCGCCCGAGAGGTCCAGGGCGCCCTGGTCAAAGGCTTTATCAGCTGCGGCGAGGTCGGCGCAGGGATAAGATTTGACCGAGTTTATTGAGGCACCCCCAACGTCCAGGGTGCCTGTATGAAGCCTATATAAGGGGCTTCGACCCCTCTGCTTCAAACACAACTGCTACAAGCCATTCTGATCATTCTGACCGACGACAACGCGCTAAAGACGAGGCTCTACGACCGGGAGGCTCCAGGAGAAGTGCGCGACACTTCAGAGGTCCAGATCGGCCAAGCTTCAACTTTGTTTTGTTCGGTTTGCATTTAATATTCTGTACTTAATTTGCTATACTTTTGATTGTACTGTTGCACTGTAAGACGGGTTTTCTCCGCCTCCGGAAATTTCGGAAAGTAGACCAATAGTGGACTCACGCCGAGTACATAGGTCTTGGACGTACTGACCCTGGGGGGTTGGGAACCAAGTAAATAAATCCCGCTGTATCCCTGTCTTGTTTTTATTTTTATTTACTGTTCCGCTGCACTAACGCTCTGAGTAGATTGAAAGTCTTACGAAGTTTTCACGATAAGATTTTCACGATCGATATTACCCCCCCTCTATCGACGGCACCGGTCCTACAGATATTGCATTTCCATTTTCAACATTTACTGATGGAAATGTATTTCCATTGGAAATCCGTCAGAAATCAAAAAAAAAAAAAAGATATATTTGAATTTAGGATTATCATATGTACAATTTATATATATAAACAAAAACCATCATAGGCGATAGTATATAAACAATCACATACAAACAATCACATCCAAACAATCACATAATATCCAAACAATTACATATCCAAACAACCACACATCCAAATACCTATATATCCATACACACATATCAAAATATATATAACTTATAAACTCAAATATGAATCTAAAGACAAAAACAAACTAAAATATCTACTAAATACAAAATAAACAAATGACAATCATCTAAACCAAATGAAAAAAAAAGAAAATGTAATCACAATGATACCTGAATAAAATAGCAGATAATGTTGGAGATAAACAAAATACCATAAAGGAGTACTGAAACAAAAATCAAATGAGCATATTAGGATATATAAACAGAACAAATATATTTTACAAGGTAAATAAAAAATACACATACAACGATACATGTATGATAAATAAAAAAGTAAGCTGTAGTTGAACACACCATAAAAAGAGCTAATCAGCCGGGTCGGAGGGCGGACGCAAAGAAGCTAACATCGTTAGCATATAATCCATGAGCTCTCTATTTTCTTCCCTAAGCTTCTAGTGCTCCTCTTCTCTCCTCGGATCATCAACGATCCTCTTCGCTCATCAGTGGCCCTCCTCTCATCTTCAATGGCCCTCCTTTATGCATCAGTGGCTATCTATTGCTCCATCTTCTGGTCCATTGATTGTATTTGAGTGCGCAGTTCTTGATTTTCTTGTAATATCCTATGCATCTCACTAGAAGAAGAGGTGTTAGGATGTATACTATAAACTTAGTTTTTATATGAGCATCTATTTTGGAATAAGAATCACAGTGGTCATGGTTACATTTTATATTTATTATATGTGTGCATATTGTCTGTTACTTTACATTATAAATAATATGATGTGTGGTGCCACACAGAAGATCATGTTATCAGTTCTTTGTAAAGTATAAGTAGTGGCTCACAACTGAGATGGATTTGGACAAACCATTGGAATGGTTGTAGTGTAATTTGGTATTAGTCTATCTTGACTATAGAATTACACTAGTACACTTTGTGTGTATTGAGCATGACCGATTTGAGGTCATTCTATTTATACTGACTATAATCGAATCAGACCTCAGTTATTATGATGTACATGCTCTTAATCCCGATATAATAATGGGCACATGTACTTAATATTTATTTTTTTAATTTACCAATGGATGAGATTTATTCGTTAAATCAATAGACCTGGTAAATTGGAAAATAATATTATTTACATGGTGTGCTGTTGATTATAAAAGGAAATCGTGTTCTAATTTTTAGGATGATGATGTCCCTTGAGGAGCTCATAAAGTTTATCATATAAATCCTGCAGGTGGACTTGGTCTAACATTATAATAAAGTTTAGTGGTACTACTCATGGAGTTTGATATTAATTAATTAAATTGTCAGTAATTTAATTAATTAATGGGCATGCGATATCTTAAACAAGGGAAGATTATATACATATAATATGGTGGAGCTTATATTTAATTATGAGGTTGGTGTGGTAGTTCAATGATAACCATTAGTGGAGCGGGTTATCATTAACGGGTCGGGTTTAGGATTCGTTAGGAGACCAAAACTTGATTGAGTCGGGTTAGGCATTGCCTCGAAATGGAGGTCAATCCCTTATAAGAGGTTAACTAACATCGCCTAATGAGTTTTTCCCCTATCTCGTGTTAGGAATTGCTAAGCATAATCTAGAAATGTATGACCGAGGAGCTTGTGATAGAGGCCAACCTTTAGCCGGACTCTTAGGTTGTCTCTTCTACTTAATGACATTGGATGATAAAGGAGGAAGCACTCCGGTGCACTTTTGCAGGGCTAACACTAATACATAGTTAAGATCTTTACAAGGACATAAACATGTATATTAGAATATGAATAATACATAGGGCATCAACTAGTCTTGTAGCGAAACCGAAATCCTAGATTTCACCCATCTATCCCTTTCCCAGGACCTAAGATCTCTCTCTCTCTTCTCTTCCTCTTCTCTCTTTCTCTCTTTTAAGCAAGCTCTTTCACAACCCAGGAATGTCTAGAAAGCTTGCCTTGTCAAATCAACTAGTGTTTAATCAAGTAGTTAAAATAAAACACTTAGGAGAAAACGTTAGAGGTCGGCTGGGGGGGGGGGGGTCCCCAACGTAGCTATTCCTATGCTCAAGTCAACTACAAAAACAAGGGAAGGATAAATGGAAAATGAAGCAAGCTAGTTCTTTGAAATTGTGAGAGTACCTGAACTATAGAGGAAGGACCCCTATTTATAATACCTCTCATAATCCCCACTTTAATGACATGTTATGTTAGTTTAAATGACGCTATATCACATCATTTTTTCTCAAAGGTATAAAGCAACCTCATCACTGCTATGTAATGATGGTAGTGTCTTTATAGCGTATCTTCACAAGATACTATCCCACATGTCGTTACTAGCCACTCAGTGGGCTTTGTTCTCCACTAGGGCTTTCTGAAGTGTGGGGGCTCAATGGGCCAACTGGTAAAAGGAGGTTGTCTGGGCTTGTCGGGCTGGCAATCCCTAAAAGGGGTGGGACATCTATCCTGAAAAGGACATGTAGTTATTGGGCCTATCTACGACCCGATTAGTATTACCCAAGATTATGTCCAATCGGCTTTATTGGGTGATAAACCAATTGGTCATCTTTTCTTGCCCCGCTTCTGAGTTAGTCTTGTTTACTAGCCTATCATAACAATGATCTGATCGGACTTATTCACTCAGCTTAAGGGTTTTGGTCTATCAGGCCATCATTAACTGAGGTGTGACTCGGGTTCACACAAGAGATCTAATCAGACTCAGCCATCCCTATGTCCCCACTTGGAACATAGAAGATCCGATCTCCATGAAAGGGGTTGTCACACGTTGAGCATGTGCACGACCAGCGATGCAGCGTGCAAAGTGGAGGCAAATTCAAGTTGCAAAATTTAAATTTGAAGTCCAAAGTGATTGCTTCTTAAAGCCAAAAAAGGGGTCTGAGGATCGAGCTAAAACATGAGGATTTGCTTGGGTTTGGGCTATGGTTGGGTTCCAAAATCCAAGAAGTTGAGTTTATTTGGGTCGGGCTATGGATGAAGCCAACAGTAGTGCTAGACGGACTGCTAAGCAGGGGTCGCTCTCCCTTTGTTAACTAACCAACTTTGCAACCTGATGATTTGGAAGAATCAGTTGTCCATAAGGGTTGGAGCATGAGTCTTTGTTTTGGGCTCTTGGATGCCGATGGACCTTAGCTACTGAACTACAAACTGGACTATCCAATCCACTTCGAGCTGTAGGTGCTGCAACTCGTGAAGACATCACGGGGCACTTCCATTTGTTTTGTTTGGATAAATAAATATATTCTATGGATTAACCTTCTAAATGTACATAAACTGTGCTTCGGAGGAGAAAATCGACGACTACTTGATATCAAAAAAAAAAAAAAAAAAAAAAAAGAAGTTGAGCCTCGTCCCAAGGGCTTGATGATCAAGATTGATCTCCATTGAGTCCTCAGCTGTTCCATTTCCTCAATTGTGGTTTTAATGCGTGGGAAGCTTGAATCTTCCTCATGCTCGTCTTCCAAGCCGCTATCTTCCGAGAAAGAAGAATCATTCTTTATTTCTTGAAGCCTGGGGCATGGGGATAACCCCCTGAGTCACCCTCCCCAAACGTTTGCCTTCCATCGTTAGAGTGCCCTTCAGTCGTCGGCACCTCCTAGCTCCAGATTTCCCAATAAATCAGTTTTGATAAGTTATGATTAATTTCCTCACCGGAATTGGCCACTTGTCACTTTGCTCGCCGACGGATTAAAAAGAAAGGGCACAAGATTAAGGCTGAGAATTATAGAAGCTATAATTAAAACATTATCATAATATTAAAACATGCACCATCGATCTCCATCTTCCATTCAACGATCGAGTTGCTAGCTAGTGTCCAAAATTTTCTCCAAATTAAGGTTCTGAAAACAGAGCAGGGGGTGGATTTGGCGCCGGAAAAGGGAAAGGGAAGAACGGCGGCTTTAGAAACGGTAGAAGCCACGATGGGATGGTAAACGGAAGCGACGCAGGGTCCGGCCACGGAAAGTGAGGAAAGGGGAAAGGAAGAGACGGCGGAAGCAAAAACGGCAGCGGCGGGAACGGGAACGGCAAGCTGATCGGCCACGGAATCCCCACCGGCGGGAAAATGGGCCAAAATATGAACGAGGAGGAGCTAAGAGTAGGTCCACTTCCCTCCGCCGGCGCTCTCTTCCCATGGCCGCACTTGGACCTCACCGGCTTGTAGCTGAGCGCGTTGAGATTGTAGTAGCAGGCGCCGGTCTCGCGGTCCTTGAAGCCGACGTGGGCGGTGGAGCTCCGGACGAAGCCGGTGGCGTTGCAGCGCGCGGAGGAGCTCCTGACGAGGATGGCGCGGCACATGGACTTCACCTCTCGGCCTTCGCGACACTCAAGGCCGTCCACCGGCGGGATGTCGAGCTTGTAGACTCCGAATCCGTCGGTGGTCCGGTATGCCGTGATGGACATTTCTTCTTGGGAGGTGGAGTTGACGACGGCGAACTTGCATTGCACCACCACTTGTGCTCCTGAACGCATGGAAATAACGGAAAGAGTTTATGTTATTAAAACAATATCACTCCATCAATTGGAACGATTCATTGATTACCTCGCAAGAAGTAGCTGTTCTTGGAGAAGCTGTTGTCGGAGCAGGCATCGCAGTAGACGGAACCGAGCACGGTGATGTTGGAGACGCGATGGGGTTGTGGACGAGCGACGGCTGAAATGGAGAAGAGGAAGATGACCAGCGAGATTGCTGGATTCATGGCGACGTTGTATCTATGGCTTGTGCTCTGTCTGATCTGATGCTCTGCTACTGCGACTCGTGACTGACCGACTATAGGGAGAAGACAGAGTGAAGGGGAGAAGGACAAGGGCATGTGAGCGAGCGCTTCACGGGAAGTCGATCACACCTTCCGTGAAGGGCTTCGTGTAAATAGACGCCCGAAGGGGCCATCAAGCCGTCCGATTCAGCAACCTCTGCCAACCAAATACGGTTACGATTAACCATCTTGTAATTGGACGGTGTAATCGCCCCTTTCACGGGGATATTTGTATGTTTACTTGTTATTTTTGTTTCCAAGATTTGAAATGTTGTTTGTTGATCCATGGGTCTTCTTTACATTATGCCTAGTTGAGTAGGGCTACAAACGGACAGTGCCAACCACGATCTAAAATACCTTAATTATTTTTTTTTAAACTTATAAATTTTAAAATAAAGAAAAATTTAAAAAACTAAAGACTTATTAATTATATTTACTACTTCTTATCTTTAATAAAATATAAATAATTTAATATAATATGAGCATAATAGTACAGAAATTTATATCTTAATTTTATAAAAAAAATTAAATAGTATATTTATGATTTGGAATATAATAGCTTTTTGGTCTTCTATGTAATTTGTCTAGATAATTTTCTTCAAACAGATTCCGATTAGCATAGTGTTACTTATCTTTTAATTACCATTTATAAAGCTGAGGTTGATCAGATCGTTAGCTTAATCCTTCTGTATCACTTCGACCACCCCTGGGTGTTGTTCGAGCTTTTTTTTTAACGGTAATTTACCAAAGGGCATACGTAAGAATTGAAAATTATCAATTCACGTATCATAGTTTGTTATTTACCAAAGGGCGCACCACCTTAAGTGAACTTCCTATTATACCTCTCCCGCCACAACATATCTTTTTTCGTTTCACATTTCGAGACATCCGAACCACTTTTGACTGTAAAATAATAATTTGTGGTTCGGATGGGCAGGCAGTGGAAATTTTCTCAGCCTATATATATTTTACTACCTTGTACAAGTCGAATCATTACGAGGGTACGTATATATTTCGACCTTGCACAACATCAAGTCATCACCAAGGCAGGTGAGGAAGATAGGTGGTGAAGGAAAAAAAACAAGCAACAGATTGGTAACAAATACAAATAGTAATGTACGTATGATTGTCATCTTTGATATGATATCAGACCTAGTTTTATACTTATCAACTTTTTCTACAATTTTTTTGTTTGGAGGAGACTAAGGGTGATATGCACTACATAATAAGGGCTCTCTGAAATTTGTTAAACTTAAGATAAATAAATGCTTGAATTCGACCTAGGGAAATTATCTTATCATATGAGGCCCTAGGAGGGCCTGAAATTAAAGGATTTCAGTCCCTGGGAGTGCAGGATATCATTAGATTTCAGGCCCTCCAAGGGCCTTAAATATACTGATTTGAGGCCCTGTGAAGGCCTGAAATCAAAATATTTCAGGCCTTCCAAGGGCCTGAAATCAAAATATTTCAGGCCCTCAGGCCTTCCTAGGTCCTTGATTATGGTATTCAAAGTTTGCAAAATATAATTATAATTTATTTTTCAGGGATGATAATGTTGTTGACGAAATTCTATCCGAGATATAGAATACTCTTGATGATAATGCTGTCACGGGGAATAGATCAGAAATTACAAGGAATTTGACAATTGATCTAAATGAAGAAGCAACTAATCTAGAAGGTGAGGGTTTGAATTCTTCTACAAGAGTTGTTGAATTTTTTGAGCCAACCTGGAGTGGGGAGGAAGGAATTGAAATCCGAAATGCAGATGAATTAGAACCCATTACAAGTGTACTAGAATTCCAAGTCGATGATATGCAGATTGAGCAATATGAATTCCCCCCAGATCAGTACAGTGACTTAGAGGAGGAGTTTCTATTAGCTGAATATCCTTATATTTTAAATTCTCGATTGCTTGCTGGGCCAATTGTAGAGGTAGAAGCAAGAGATGAGCATGAATTTTTTGTGGGGCAGATATTTCCATCTAGAGAAGAATTCAAGAATGCACTTGTCAAACATGTCATGGTTAAGCATATGAGATATAACCCAGTTGACACCCGAAAAAATAGAGTTAAAGCAGTGTGCTTCAACCAACCATGTACATGGAGAGTAGTAGCAAGAGGGGAAGTAGAGTTTACTGTTACAAAATATATAAAGGAACACCAATGTGGAACTGTTAAGGAAAGTGTTGATCATCATACATGCTCTTCATCATTTGTTGCTTCTTTTGTTAAAGAGCAATTTCTTCATAATGAACAATACAAACTAAGTATGATTATATCAGATATTAAAGCTAGATTTGGAGTCACTATATCATAAAGAAAAACATACATAGCTAGGGAGAAAGCATTGAAAAAGTTTGTTGGAGATTATGAATGTTGGAACTTGGATGGCTAGAGAGGGGGGGTGAATGTAGCCAGACACTCAAATCGCTCCCTCTTCTTTGAACTTTCTTTCTGTGATTAGATTAGTAGCAGCGGAAACAAAATGCAACAGAAAGAATAAAATAGAGCAAGGAATCAAACCAACGCTAACACAGCGATATACAAGGTTCGGAGATAACTTTCCCCTACTCTATAGCGTGCCCGTAAGGTGGGCGATCCTTTGATCGTCGGCAGATCAAGCCCTGGTGAACCCGGATAAGATAGAGCCTCCTTCTCGGTGGAGAAACCTCTCCATAGATCTCACGGATGATGGAACTTGAGTACAGGAGATCACACAAGAAGGAATGCTCACTCAGATCTCACAAGGATGTAGTAGAACACTTAAGCACAAAGCAACAGAGAGTTCGAACACAGCCCAGCCAAACTTCCCAAGTTTCTGTCTTGTTCCTTCTCCTTTGCTTCCAGCTTCGTCTCTTAAGCTCCTGCTCAACGTCGCCAGCTCCATCAGCACCACTGACTCACACCCTGACCCACTGACCTCTCTGAGCACTCAGCCCACTGGACACTCCTCCAGCTGAGCCTTCATCAGTTGCCAGCCGCGCCTTCGTCAGTTGCCAGTTGCGCTAGACGCCGTTGAGACCTGAAAACACAATAGATCCAAACCTGCTCCATGGAAAGTCCTCCATTGACCCTCCTTGAGTGTTTGAATCACCTGCACACTCCAACAGACGCTTAGCAATGCATATCAAAATAGATCAGCAGTGTATTAGAGAATCGGCAGAGAAAACAGACGCGATCAGAGCGTCTGACAACGCATTTGAATTAAAGTGATCGGTCACCGGACCGATCAGGACTATCCCAGACCGATCAGGCTCCAACCTGATCGGTCCCCAGTGAGAAACTTGGGATCGCAAGCTCGTATGATCAGTCACCCTGACCGGTCACCAGATCAGTCACCAAACCGATCCAGAAATCAGCTTGCCACAATCCTGCCTGAAATACACTGGCTGATCGGTCACCAAACCGATCAGGCTGATCGGTCACCAAACCGATCAGGCTGATCCCAGACCGATCAGGCTCCAGCCAGATCGGTCAGGGTGAGAAACCTCGCGACAGTTGATCATTCAGATTGATCGGTCACGGTTTCTCCCTGATCAGTCACCAGACCGATCAGGAGCCGATCAGTAGGTTTGCCAAAGTTATTAGAAGCTCCCTGATCGGTCACCAGACTGATCAGACATCGCTGGATCAGTCACCAGACCGATCCAAGAGGGAACTTCGTGCCAACTTCCCTGATCGGTCACCAGACCAATCCAGGCAAGGCCAAACCCACTCTTAGTCGAGAGAACCAGCCTCCGGCTCATCTCCGACTCGTGCTTGATACCTCGGACCAAGACTCCATGCCCAGCTTCACTCACTGGGACATTAACCTAGCTTCCCAAGCTAGGACCTGGCTTCACTCACCAGGATTTCAGTCACCCGACTTCACTCACCGGGAGCCGGCTTCACTCACCGGGATTTCAACCTAGTTTCACTCACTAGGATTTCAATCACCTGGCTTCACTCACCAGGACCCGGCTTCACTCACCGGGATTTCAACTTAGCTTCATTCACTCACTAGGACCCGGCTTCACTCACTAGGACCCGGCTTCACTCACCGGGATTTCAACTTAGCTTCATTCACTAGGATTTCCATCACCTGGCTTCACTCATCAGGACCCGGCTTCACTTACCGGGATTTCCATCACCTGACTTCACTCACCAGGACCCGGCTTCACTCACCGGGATTTCCATCACCTGGCTTCACTCGCCGGGATTTCCATCACCTGGTTTCACTCACCAGGACCCGGCTTCACTCACCGGGACTTCCAACACCTGGCTTCACTCACCAGGACCCCACTTCACTCGCCGGGATTTCCATCACCTGGCTTCACTCACCAGGACCCGGCTTCACTCACCGGGACTTCCATCACCTGGCTTCACTCACCGGGATTTCCATCACCTGGCTTCACTCACCGGGATTTCCATCACCTGGCTTCACTCACCAGGACTTTTTCCCACCTAACCCTCCAAGTTGGGACATTTCACCTAACCCTCCAAGTTAGGACTTTTCACCTAGCCCTCCAAGCTAGGACTTTTCACCCAACCTTCCAAGTTAGGACTTTTTCCATGCCAGCGTGCGATCTCCCGATCCACCTGGACTTAATCCGAATTCAACCAAACTTGAATCAAACTTAAATCGGTGTCAACACCAAAACAACAATCAGGTTCAGACTGCATCAACAATCTCCCCCTTTTTGTTGTTTGACAACCCGATTTAAGTTTAGACACTAATGATCAATTGAAGGTAATTCAATTATCGTAAGGGAATCAAAATCCTCCCCCTACAATAGCTCTAAACTTAATCAACCATTCTCTCCCCCTTTGTCAAACATCGAAAAGGCAATGGTTATTAAGTTTAAACATACCTCCCCCTCAAACACGGGTCTCTCCCCAAACCCAAAATAATCAAAGATAATTGTGAATTGCACATGAAAACATATACAGAATAATATCATGGTCAAACATGTATATGTTTCATATGACCAGTAAGTCAAAGGATGATTTTGGAATTACATATGAGAGACATATACCATAAATGTATCATGGCAACAATGTATATGCATCATCCGGCAATAAGTGTGAATTGCACACGAAAACATATACAGAAATATATCATGGTCAAACATGTATATGTTTCATATGACAAGTAAGAAATGCATCTGTATCTCACATATAATCCTGATTGGTCTCCGGACCGATCAGGTTCGTTGATTATTTGATACAGAAATATGTCTTATTAGTCGGGGGAGCGATCAGATTTCAGAAAAATTTCTGAAACCCTGATACGTTCCTGATCAGACTGCATTAACAATTGGCATTACACAACAGGGATGTAGACTCCATTGATATTCGACGTTTCAGAAAAATTTCTGAAACACGACATTAAGAGCAAGAGTCATGACTCAACAAACCCTTTTCTTATGAATTTGAACATTCCAACATAGGTTTGTATCAAATCAGCATTTTAATACTTGATGTTTCAGAAAAATTTCTGAGAATCAAGAGTCTTAAAAATTCCTACCCTTCTTTAAACACTTGAACAAACTTGTACTCACTTAGTACCAGGTGTGTACCAATGGAGGATCAAGTATGTTTCAATTGCACTTGGTTTGTATCAGATTTGTGTGTGTCAGTATGATCAGGTAATTTGATACAACTTGATGAAATGGGATCGGACTGAGGAGTAGTCTGATACCTCTGATCAGTGTTGACCTGATCGGTCACCGGACCGATCAGTATGACTCCTGATCGGTCACCAGACCGATCAGGGTGAGTCCTGATCGGTCGGTGGACCGATCAGGTTCGACATAGACTGTTTTCTGAACCTGATCAGTTTCAGAAATAGATTTGTTTCAACTCTTAACCAGTCCCAAACCCTAATTCAATTAGTCTTAATCCATTTGTTCTTAAGGGTTCCCTCAATCAAAATACATTTCTTCAAACAATTATCAATATATGATACTAATAGCAAATTTCCAAAACATGATCAGATTTCATAATACAAACAAAAATATGATCAAATTCTCAAAAACATGCTTGTATCAAGTTAGTATCAAGCTATGATCAATTTCCAAATTTTGATCAGTTTAATGTATGTTCATAACATGCTTGCTCCACTTAATTGAAATTAAATTTGTATCAATACCATAATCCTAATTCCCTATTCCATTGATAATACAACTTTAGGGTAAAGCAAATAAATACAAGTTTGAAAACATGATCCAGAAAAACATGGTGAAACTGAATATGATGACCTAGATGTTGGGGATGTATACATATACATATACTAAGTCCTAGAACCTTGATTTTGTTTGATACAAAGAAAGCCCAAAGTCATACATCATAGTGAATTTGAAACCCATGTCATTTGTTTGATGATGCCTTGTGAGGTTTTATGATGATCATCACAAACTATGTATTCCTCAAAAATTTGCATGCAATCCATTAATGTTACTAACACATACAGTAAATCATGGCATACTTGATCATGTTCACCAACCAAAATACCTTAAGCAACACCTAAGCCTAAACCTTAAGCTCATGTTCTTTGTTTGGTGATGCCTTATTAGTACATACTATGTGTTAATCCTTGTTCTTTAGCATGCATTCATGTTGTATAACATATATAAGAAAATGGACTCCTTAGGCTTGACATAAGGCATATCATAAACCATGAATTGCAGGAAAGCATAAATTGCAACAATAAACCTAATTATCCTAAACAATCCATGGCAAGAGTAAGTTATGTGTCAACCTAAACCATTCATGTGAATATTTTTTTTCTCAAAACTTGTTTATTTATTTTGAAGCATGGATATACTATCATTCGTTGCATGATAAGTTTCCTTATTGCCCAAATGAGATTTCATAAATCACTAGCCAAGAGATCATCTTGTTATAAGAACTAAGACAATGAAGCTCAAAGCATTTAATTCAAATTTTCCATAACCAACCATGTGAATGACATTTTTCCTTGGTCATGGGTTTGGAGCACCAAATATCAACCTCCCATGTTGATAGATACTCCCCCTCAAATAATGCTTATACAATTCGAAATATGGAAGTTTTAGGTACCCAAATTTTGGGACCTAATGAACTTTCAATGAAAGACTTTGGCACCCATGCCTTAGTCATTTTCTTTCTAGCTTTTTGAACCATAGAATTGTTTTGTGCTCTAAATTGGGTTCTTGACATTAAAGATATGACACTAGGTTTTTTAGGTTGGTAACCTATACCAACCTTGTTGTAAGCCGCCTTTTGTGAGTTTAAGATCATATCTAGGGTTTTGGAACTTGTTGAAAATTTCTCAAGAATATTCTTGAGGTTTTTAATTTCACCCTTCAAGCCCTTATTTTCATCCTCAAGATTTTTATCATGCATAACATCAATTACCTCATCCTTAGAGGTTTTCAATTTTTCTACTTCAAATTTCAATGACTTAATCTTATTCTTTGATTTCTTTAACAACTTAGTTAAGCATGCTATCATCCTATAGCATTAATCTAATTCTGGAGAGATTACCTCTTCATCATCCGAAGATGATGAAGGCACGGTTGAGGAGCTCCTTGATTCGTTATCACTTTCTTCTCTCGAGTCCTCTAGTGCCATGAATGCCATGTGACAGTGAGTGTTCTCATCCTTCTTTTCCTTTGTTTTGTTACCTGCCACAAAAGCAAACCCTTTCTCCTTTGAGCTTTGGTTAGAGATCTCATGTAGTTCCATTTCACAAAATAGATCTTCTAACTTAATAATTGAAAGATCCTTAGATACTTTGTAGGCATCCACCATGGATGACCATAAAGTATTCCTAGGAAAGGCTTTGAGAACATACCTTACGAGGTTTCAGTCCTCTACCTTCTCACCGATGGAATGAAGACCATTGTAGATCTCCTTGAACCGACAATGAAGCATACTTACAGTTTCGTTTTCTCCCATTGTCAAGTTCTGGAGTTGGCTGAGAAGGAGGTCCTTCTTGACTATCCGTGTATCTTGAGTTCTCTCATGGAGCTTAATGATTTTGTTCCAAAGATCTTTAGCACTTGTAAAAGGACCCACCTTGATCAACTCCTCCTTGGTCAACCCGCATTGCAAAGTGACCATCGCTTTGGCATTTGCTTCACTCTTTCTTATTTGCTCAACCGACCAACTTGAGAAATCGAGATCTTTTCCTTCAACATCTCTTGGAGGGATAAAACCTTCTTTGATTGAGAACCATATGCTCATGTTTGTCTTCAAATAAAACTCCATTTTCGATTTCCAATATTGAAAATCTGTGCCGTCGAAGAGTGGAGGTCGGTTTGTGCTCATTCCTTCTCTTCCAACCATCTTGTTGATAACTCTCGGATGTGAAGCCGCTTGAACAGAGCCCCAAGCTCTGATACCACTTGTTGGAACTTGGATGGTTAGAGAGGGGGGGGGGTGAATGTAGCCAGACACTCAAATCGCTCCCTCTTCTTTGAACTTTCTTTCTGTGATTAGATTAGTAGCAGCGGAAACAAAATGCAACAGAAAGAATAAAACAGAGCAAGGAATCAAACCAACGCTAACACAGCGATATACAAGGTTCGGGGATAACTTGCCCCTACTCTTTGGCGTGCCCGTAAGGTGGGCGATCCCTTGATCGTCAGCAGATCAAGCCCCGGTGAACCCGGATAAGATAGAGCCTCCTTCTCAGTGGAGAAACCTCTCCATAGATCTCACGGATGATGGAACTTGAGTACAGGAGATCACACAAGAAGGAATGCGCACTCAGATCTCACAAGGATGTAGTAGAACACTTAAGCACAAAGCAATAGAGAGCTCGAACATAGCCCAGCCAAACTTCCCAAGTTTCTATCTTGTTCCTTCTCCTCTGCTTCCAGCTTCGTCTATTAAGCTCCTGCTCAACGTCGCCAGCTCCATCAACACCACTGACTCACACCCTGACCCACTGACCTNTATCAGAGAATCGACAGAGAAAACAGTCGCAATCAGAACATCTGACAGCGTATTTGAATTAAAGTTCTGCTCCTGATCGGTCCCCAGATTGATCAGGGAGGACCCTGATCGGTCACCAGACCGATCCAGCAGTCTGCTGCACTCTCCAGATCGGTCCCCAGACCTATCCAGCAGTCTGCTGCATACTCCAGATCGGTCCCCAGAACAATCAGGTTGTGCCTTGATCGGTCTGGTGACCAATCAGGCTGCTTCTTGACCGATTAGAAGTCATCCTGATCGGTCATAAGGAGAACCTCGCAATTTCTGAGATCCCGTGGATCGTTCACCAGTCCGATCTGAATAGTATCCCTGATAGGTCACCAGACCGATCAGGAGCCAAGCAGTAAGGTTCCCAAAACCCACTGTATGCTCACCAGACCGATCAGACATAGCTGGATCGGTCACCAGACCGATCCACGAGGAAACTCCATGCTAAACTCCCTGATCGGTCACCAGACCGATCCAGGCAAGGTCAAATCCACTCTAAGTCACGAGAACAATCTTCCAGCCCTTCTCTGACTCGTTCTTAGTCCCCCGGACCAAGACTCCGTGCCTAGTTTCACTCACCGGGACTTCAACCTAGCCCTCCAAGCTAGGACCTGGCTTCACTCACCAGGGTTTCGGTCACCCGGCTTCACTCACCGGGACCCGGCTTCACTCACCGGGATTTCAACCTAGCTTCACTCACTAGGATTTCAATCACCTGGCTTCACTCACCAGGACCCGGCTTCACTCACCGGGATTTCAACCTAGCTTCACTCACCGGGATTTCAACCTAGCTTCACTCACCGGGATTTCAACCTAGCTTCACTCACCTGGCTTCACTCACCAGGACACGGCTTCACTCACCGAGATTTCAATCACCTGGCTTCACTCACCAGGACACGGCTTCACTCACCGAGATTTCAACCTAGCTTCACTCACTAGGATTTCAATCACCTGGCTTCACTCACCAGGACCCGGCTTCACTCACCAGGACCCGGCTTCACTCACCAGGACCCGGCTTCACTCACCGGGATTTCACACCTAGCCCTCCAAGCTAAGACTTTTCACACCTAGCCCTCCAAGCTAGGACTTTTTCACACCTAACCCTCCAAGTTAGGACTTTTCACATGCCAGCGTGCGATCTCCCGATCCACCTGGACTTAATCCGAATCCATTTAACTAAACTTAAATCGTTGTCAACACCAAATCAACAATCGGGCCAGACTGCATCAACAATCTCCCCCTTTTTGTTGTTTGACAACCCGATTTAAGTTTAGGCATTAAATGATCAATTTAAGGCAGTTCAAATATCGTAAGGGAATCAAAGTCCTCCCCCTATAATAACCCTAAACTTAATCAATCATTCTCTCCCCCTTTGTCAATCATCGAAAAGGGCATGGTTATTAAGTTTAAACATACCTCCCCCTCAAACACGGGTCTGTCCACATACCCAAAGTAATCAAAGTTAAGTTTGAATTGCATATGAAAGGTATATACCATACATGTATCATGGCAACAACGTATATGCATCATACGGCAATAAGTGTGAATTGCACATGAAAACATATACAGAAATATATCATGGTCAAACATGTATATGTTTCATATGACAAGTAAGGAATGCATCTGTATCTGACATATAATCCTGATTGGTCTCCGGACCGATCAGGTTCGTTGATTATTTGATACAGAAATATGTCTTATTAGTCGGGGGAGCGATCAGATTTCAGAAAAATTTCTGAAACCCTGATACGTTCCTGATCAGACTGCATTAACAATTTGCATTCCAAAATAAGGGTGTAGACTCCATTGATATTCGACATTCCAGAAACATTTCTGAAACACGACATTAAGCACAAGAGTCATGACTCAACAAACCCTTTCTTATGAATTTGAACATTCCAACATAGGTTTGTATCAAATCAGCATTTTAATACTTGATGTTTCAGAAAAATTTCTGAGAATCAAGGGTCTTAAAAATTCCTACCCATATTTTACCATTTGAACAAATTTGTGCTCCCTTAGTACCAGGTTTGTACCAATGGATGATCAAATATGTTTCAATTGTAATCAGTTTGTATCAGATTTGTTTGTATCAGTATGATCATTAAGCTGATACAATTTGATGAAAGGTGATTGGACTGAGGGGTAGTCTTACACCATTGGGAACGATTTGGGAGTTCCCTGATCAGCATTGACATGATCGGTCACCAGTCCGATCAGAACGACGTCTAATCGGTCACCAGACCGATCAGGGTGAGTCCTGATCGGTCGGTGGACCGATCAGGTCTGATACAGAAGGTTTTCTGAAACTGATCAGTTTCAGAAACAGATTTGTTTCAATTCTAAACCCTAATCCAATCAGATTTAACTTCTAACTGAGTTCTATTGGATAACATTCATTTTCCTTAACAAAAATAAGAAACATGATTTGTGTCAAACACATTCATTTCCCTTAACTAAGCATGAACTTAGTCCCAAAAACAAGTTTATATCAAAGCATGATCAGTGGGTTCTTAGCATGATCAGTTTATCCTAAACAAGTTTGATAATCCAGTCTACATTCTAGTGATCCAATTAATATTGGGCATATGGATGACATTAGGTTTGATATCAGTCAAGTAGAAAAACAAGCAAGTCATGGAAATTAAAACATCATAAACTATGTGATCATGTTGTTCTTAACCAAAATTAGGTTTGTGTCAATCTCAATGGATAATTAAAATTTCAAAACATGCTTATTTCACATTATGATTAAAGTATGATCAACTTCCCAAAACATGCTTGTATCACATTACCATCAAGTTTCCAAAACATACTTGTATCAACTTATGATCAATTCAAGCTATGTGTTCATCTTGTTCTTAACCTACATTGGCATGTCATAGATTAATGTTATTAACCCAAACAATAAGATCATGGCATATAAGAAAATTTCGGCTTGCTTGAATCAAATTAGCATCAATATATGAGTAAATTCCAAAACATGCTTGTATCAAGTGAGTGTCAACATATGATCAAATTTCTAAATCTTGATCAGTTTAATGTATGTCTATAACATGTTTGCTTCAACTACTCAACTCCATACTCGTTCTTTAGCATGCATCCATGACAAGGGCAAGTTATGTGCTTCTCTAAACCATCCATGTAATATCATTTTCCATGTTTATTTTGAAACTAGTTTAATCTTGTACATGGATATATCATCAAATGTCGCATGAAAACTTTTCTTACTGCTCACAAATAGAAACAAATGTATCTACATTGCGTAGGAAATTCAAGTTTTCCATTGATATAAATCTAATCATCTAAATTGTCAAAGAAAAACCTTTCTCATGAGTAGTACATGGTCATTCATTAATTTGAGAAAATGGTGAGCACATTCCTAACTTGGAATGGCTATATGTTTGGAGCACCAAATATCAACTACCCATGTTGATAGATGCTCCCCCTCAATCAATGCCTATACAATTCTAAAGATGGAGGTTTTAGGTACCCAAATTTTGGGACCTAATGAACCTTCAAGTAAAGACTTTGGTATCCATGCCTTAGTCAATTTCTTTCTAGCTTTTTGAACCCTAGAATCATTTTGTGATCTACAATGGGTTCTAGTCATTAATGATACAAAGGTTGGTTCTTTAGGTCGGTAACCTATACCGGCCTTGTTTTAAACCGCCCTTTGGGAATTTAGTACCATGTCTAAAGTTTTTGAGCCAATTGAAAACTTCTCAAGAATATTCTTGAGGTTTTCAACTTTGCTCTTCAAATCCTTATTTTCATCCTCAAGAGACTTATCATGCATAACATCAATTACCTCATCCTTAGAGGTTTTTAGTTTTTCTACTTCAAATTTCAATGACTTAATCTTATTCTTTGATTTCTTTAACAACTTAGTTAAGCATGCTATCGTCCTATAGCATTTATCTAATTCCGGAGAGACTACCTCTTCATCATCCGAAGATGATGAAGGCACGGTTGAGGAGCTCCTTGATTCGTTATTACTTTCTTCTCTTGAGTCCTCTAGTGCCATGAATGTCATGTGACAGTGAGTGTTCTCATCCTTCTTTTCCTTTCTTTTGTTACCTGCCACAAAAGCAAACCCTTTCTCCTTTGGGCTTTGGTTAGAGATCTCATATAGTTCCATTTCACAAAATAGATCTTCTAACTTAATAATTGAAAGATCCTTAGATACTTTGTAGGCATCCACCATGGATGACCACAAAGTATTCCTAGGAAAGGCTTTGAGAACATACCTTACGAGGTCTCGGTCCTCTACCTTCTCACTGATGGAATGAAGACCATTGTGTTGGTGCAGATTGCACCCAAGTCAAACCTGTGTTTTGATATTGACAAAAGGGTTCAAAAGTTAAGGGTTCATTGGTGCCTAACAAGTTTCTTGAGTGTACAGGAAAAGCCCTAGCGAAGGAATGCTAGGCACTGGCGAAGGACTGCCAGATTGGACAAAGCCCTAGCGAAGGAATGCTAGGCACTGGCGAAGGACTGCCAGACTGGACAAAGTCCTAGCGAAGGAATGCTAGGCACTGGCGAAGGACTGCCAGAATGGACAAAGCCCTAGCAAAGGAATGCTAGGCACTGGCGAAGGGCTGCCAGAAGTAAAGACCTAGCGAAGGGCTGCTAGGCACCAAGCGAAAGGCAGCTTGGTACCTCAAGACCTGGCGAAGGACTGCCGGGCAAAAGTCCAACTGGAGGATCCGGTTGGCACCAGGTAAAACTCTCCCGAGAGGAGTAGGTGAGGACGCGTTCCCCTTGAGGGAACATTAGGCGTCGGTTCGACCTAGGGCTCTATTTTGGAGACCAAAGTCAGAACCAAGACAGCTAAGGCTGTATAAAATTATTGTTTTGTTGTGTTTTGGACTAACCCTTGATGCAGGACCAAAGGGACGTGTGTCTGCAACTCAGAGAGCCTCAAAGGAGTGAGGCAACAGCTGAGTAAGGCGCCCTAAGTGTCCAGGGCGCCCTCAAGGTGAACCAGAACCAAACGAAGCAAATGGGCTTCAGCTGCTTACTGGGCAAGGCGCCCTCAGCAGCGAAGGCGCCTTCGTCAGTGAAGGCGCCTTCAGCAGCCAAGGCGCCTCCAGCTCTCTCTCTGCGAAGCCTCAGCTCTATCCACAGCCGAGTCTTCTGCGCGGAAAAAGTCAACCAAGGCGCCCTCTGCGACCAGGGCGCCCCAGAGGTCAAACCTCATCCCTATTCTGGTGCGATAAGGCTTGACCGAGAGAAGCACGGATCGGGAGACACGTGGCAGGGCGCCCTCGACGACCAGGGCGCCCCTAGGTGCTATAAATAGCACCCCTCGACACCGAGCTTCAACACCGCTTTCATTCAACGCTTCCAAACGCTCTGACGACGACGCTCTGCTCCAGGAACTTCCCAACTCAAGTCCGTAGCGTCATCGACCTCCCGCTGCACCGAAACTCGATCTACAACCGGGAGTTGGTAAAACAGAGTGTAACTCTCTATTTACAGTCATTTTTGTAATCTTACTCTGTAACCGTTTTGCGCATTATAGAATTGCCCAAAGTAAACGGTCAACGACCGTGGGCCTTGGAGTAGGAGTCGACCCAGGCTCCGAACCAAGTAAACTACTGGTGTTTGCGTTGTTTGATTTTATTCCGCTGCGTAACTGCTCTTTCTTTTAAATCCGAACATTTTTCGATATTCACCCCCCCTCTATCGGTCTTTCTCGATCCAACAAGTGGTATCAGAGCGGGGAATTCAAACTTGGTGCAACCACCAGTTTGAAAATTTTTCGGATTTCATTCGTTTTTCTCTCTCATTTTTTTTTAAAATTTTCGTTCGAATTTTTCTTTCAAGGGTGGTGCAACACCCCTTGAAATTGTTTTTATTTCTTTACTTCCCGCACTACTAATCCAAGACCAAGTCTTGGAATATTCTTGTTTTTTTTGTTGTTCACAATTTCAGAACAAATGGCCATCCAAGAAGGCTTTAGCACCGCCAGACCTCCACTTTTCAGTGGAGAAGACTTTCCTTACTGGAAAAGTCGAATGGAGGTCCACCTGAAAACTCAGGTGGATATGTGGATAATCATCCAGTCTGGACTGATGATTCCCACAAATGCTGAAGGCGTACCACAGAACTACTCAGAGTGGGACACTGCCCTCAAACGCAAAATCGAAGCTGACGCCAAAGCAACTCAGACCCTCCAATGCGGACTAACGAAAGAGGAGCTGAACCGCGTAGGCCCTTTCAACAGTGCCAAGGAGCTATGGGGTAAACTGATCGAGCTCCACGAAGGAACTTCAGATACAAGGATCAGCAAACGGGATCTGCTACTGAACAAGCTCTTCACCATCAAGATGGCAGACAACGAGACAGCAGCCCAGCTCCATGCTAGAATCCAGGAATTGATGAACGGTCTTCACGCAATAGGTCACCAGGTTCAAAACCGTGATCTTATAAGGTATGCCCTAAACGCGTTTCCTAGGACCACCTTGTGGGCATCTATGGTAGATGCATACAAGGTCTCTAGGGATCTTTCAAAAATTAAGTTAGATGAGTTATTTTCTGAACTTGAACTTCATGAACAGACTAACTGCAATTTGGCCGAGAAAAGTATAGCTTTCTTTGCAGGGAAAACAAGAAGGACAACTAAGAAGAAAACTCAAGTTGAAGCCGAATCTACCTCAGATTCAGAAATAGAAGATCAAGAAGAAGATCAATCTGAACTGGTCCGGCTAGCTCGAAACTACTACAAAAAGTTGAAGAACCAAGCCAACACACGGAGAACAAGCCGAAGAAAGGATGAACCAGCTGAACCAGCAACTGACAAATACAAGCCCAACGTAACCTGCTACGAATGCAAGAAGAAGGGCCACTACAAGACTGAATGTCCAAGTCTAAAGGAGTCCAAAAAGAACAGAAAGAAGAAGGCACTCCAAGCAACCTGGGACGAGTCTTCCTCAGAAGAAGAAGAAGAAGCACCTCAGTCCAATCTTCTAGCCCTGACCGCTTCAGATCAAATCGAGACTGACTCAGACTCGGACCGGGACGACGGCAAGCTGACATTCTCCGACGACGGCGAAATAAAGGTAACGGGGTTTTCAAAATTGCAATTAAATTCTCTTATCTCATATCTATCCCGAGATTTGGCGAAAGCCAAACTCCGAATCGAGTCCCTCCGACAGGAAGTAAAACTCTTGAAAGAGGGAGCTGAGTCTAAATCCTTAATTGAGAAAATTCAGGAAGGAACCCCTGATCAAGTTGAAAAACTTGAATCAGAGAACTCCTCCCTGAAAACTCAAGTTAAGGACTTGAGAACAGCTTTAGAACGATTCACTTCTGGTTCCAAGAATCTTGATATGATTCTTGGAAAACAGAAGTCTGTTCTAAACCGATCCGGACTTGGTTATAGAACCAAATCTCGGCAAAGATCTTACTTTGCTGTACTGAACCAGTCAAGACCTAAGGTTCAGGCATGGGTGCCAAAACTGTGCCTGACTAAACCAACTGGTTCAAATCAATTTTGGATTCCCAAGGACAAGATTCACATCTTGCCTAACCCATACAGAGGCTTTAGTCCAGGGGAAGCCAAAATCAAAACAATTTTTATAATTAGATAATTTCTTTTGATTGCTTGTTTATTTAATTTCTTGCAAATTGCCATGCTTAGATTTAAGTAATACTTAGATTTAAGGACGAAATTACTTGAAACTTGAAAACATAGTATTGGGTGGAGGTGAGATGATAGTACGTTAGGGAAGCCAATTTGGCGGAACTAGCCGAAGCTACCGATCCAAGATCCAAGCTAGTTAGACCAGAAAATGACCTAATTTAATTTGAAAGTGAAATTTCATTAAAAGGCTTTGTCAAGGAAAGGGTGGATGATCCCATAAGGCTTCGGCCAAAGAAGGCCTAGTGCCTCGCCAAGACCTGGAAGCCAATTTCTGAAATTCAAATTCAAATTAACTTTTGTCAAATTCGAATCTAACTCAAATTTCAAATAATTATAGATTCTAATCTGTTTTCAAAACTTATTTCTTTAAGCTATTTTTCAAAATTTCTAAACCTATTTGGTTTCAAATCTGTTTTCAAAACTAAAATAACATTTTCAAAATAAATTAAAATTCCTTTTCAAAACTAATTTTTACCTTCAAACCTGTCTCACAAAAACCTTAAGGTTAACGTGATTGAAAACCCTAGACTGGGATGAGACAGACTAGGAAGTGAAACTCAATTTAAGCTATCCCTAACTTAAATTGGATCCAAATCATCAAAAATTCTTTATGTGTAGGAACATAAAGATTTGGACCAATGGATGTTAGATAGCGGGTGCTCCAGACATATGACTGGGGACAAATTGAAGTTCACCAAACTCAAGTTCAAAAACCTGGGCTCAGTGGCATTCGGTAACAATGCTACACTCAAGGTAATTGGGTCAGGTAATATTGAACTTAAATCCAATTTCATTATTAAGAAAGTACTATTGGTGGAAAACTTCAATTTTAACTTACTTAGCATAAGTCAGTTATGTGACTCTGGTTATTTAGTTACTTTCTACAATTCTAATTGCCTGATTAGAAATGCACAAGACTCAGAAATCATGCTTAAGGGCACTAGGAAAAACAATGTATACACTATAAATCTTCCTCTTATACCCAAATGCATGTTAACACAGTTAGAACAATCAAAACTCTGGCATAGAAGATTAGGTCATACCAATCTAAGAACTATTTCAAAAATTACCCAACTTGGCTTAATCAAAGGTATCCCAAAATCAAAAATGAAAACCTAATATGTGAATCTTGTAATCAAGGCAAATAAACCAAGTCTAGTCACAAATTGATCCAATCTGATCAAACCCAAACCACACTTGAGCTCCTACACCTTGACCTATTTGATTCACATGGAGCCAAGTCACTAAGTGGAAACCGATACTGCTTAGTGATAATTGATGACTACTCTAGGTTCACCTGGGTCAGGTTTCTAAAGACCAAAGATGAAACCCTGAACCTATTTAACAACTTTTGCAAATTGATTGAAAATCAAAATGATACCAAAATTAAAAGACTTAGGTCTGATCACGGGGGAGAATTCGAGAATCAGAGATTCGAAGAATTCTGTAAAATAAATGGATATAAACACGAATTTTCGTGTCCCAGAACCCCCCAACAAAATGGCATAGTAGAAAGGAAAAATAGAACCCTACAGGAAGCTGCTAGGGCTATGCTCAATGAATTTGACCTACCTAACCACTATTGGGCAGAAGCAATTAGCACAGCTTGCTATATCCAAAATAGGATTCTGCTTAATAAAAGGTTAAATAAAAAACCCTTTGAACTTTACTACCATAGGCTTCCAAACTTACACTATCTTTGTCACGCCCCGAGACCCGGGAGCCGCTGATCCAATAGAAAATCGGACAGCACCTCCCTTGTCCGGCGGACAATTTACACAAACACACAGATAATATAACACAACCACGCAGTTTAAAGGGCCTCAGGCCTCCAATCCACACATATATAACTGCATAAATGACTATACGTCGTAAAATCAAAATCCGAACTCACCTGAGCTGCCAAGGGGCAGGAACAAAGCCAAAACCAAACGAAGTCCAACATAGAACTCAAAAGTACAATACCTTCGAATAAAACGTGCATACATGGTTAAAACAACACAACGGAAGCATAGGAATACTACAGGGTCCATAACAAAACCACGTAAACCAAAAAGAGCTCCTCTGGAGCTGGGGACTGGCTGCTAGGGATCTCCTGGCAGGCATCAACCTGAAATAAAATGTATGGCAACGGGGTCAGTTCATAGCTCAGCGAATACCCAACAGATATGCATAGAAAGTTATACCAACAATAAGAGTTCAGCTAATACAGTCTCATATCAACAGTAGGGAAAAACTAGCACTGAACATACTGAGGTAGATACATACCTGAATCCATCTAACCTGTAAAGAGGGTAATAAGTACCAAGGGGATATCAATAGACATATAATCTCAGATAACAAGTCTCCAGAATATGCATGTCAAATAAGTGCAGCAATCAAGTGCAGCAAACAATGCACGATGCAAAATATGCACATGGTGCAATGCCATGGTCACCCCCTAACTCCAGTCAAGCCACCGAGACAGGCGATACTGTGTCGGCCGAGTGGGTAGAGCTGTGACACTGTCCGCACTCTGCCATCACTGCTCCTGAGTGACCGAGTGGACAGGATGCTGGTGGAGCTATCGCTCCGCCCCATGTATATATGGGGAAGATATCTCTCTCATCTTCTCTGGTCTATGGGTAGAGAAGGGATCCCTACTTGCTACCACGCTCCGAAACCACTACCCCTGAGCGGACGAGCGGAGCACTACAGAGCAAATGCACACACCCAGCGGTATCCACTAACCCATGAGTGGCCGTGTGTGCATATCATGTGCCGGAAGACGATTAGGCTCAACCACAAGGGAGTCGCTGATCGCCGGCATGCAACAATGCAAGGATGGTGTATGATAGATACACATACCTCCCTCCCCAAGTCTTCAGTATACTAAGTCTCAATCTGAAATCCTATAACAGGAAATACAGGTAACCTACAAGGTATACTGACTGGAAACTACAGATCCCTCAAGGTCAAAGGCAGGAGATACAACACGATCTCTAAGCATACATATAGATATGACAATACCTGAGACTGTATGAAACTACAACATAACAACTCAGGGATAAACCACATGTATCCAGAACAGGTATAATAACTCAGGGATAAACAACAAGTATCCAGAACGGGTATAATAAACAAGGATAACCAACAAGTATCCAGAACAGGCATACTAAACAGGGATAGCGTATAATCTTACTGCTATCTATAACAGTCTATGCATAATCACATGACAATATCAAAAGAGATAAGTCAAAGGGTACCCGCCTCCAAGAGTGGAAATCCGTATCAAACGCGATAGAACCACCCGCCAATATCAGCAATAAAAATCCAAATCAAGTCCCTGTATCAAGGACAGATTTAATTAGCTATTACAAGAATAGTAACTAGCTAATTAATTCCTAATCCATTCTAGGGTTAACCTAATCCGTCCGTTTCCATTTAATTATTCCTAATTAAATGAAAGTTCTCTAGTTATTCCTCGTGATTAGAATTAGGTCCAAATCCAAATCTAAATTCACCACGCTTAATCATTAGGTTTAAGTTTCGAAACTAAACCTAACCCCAACCTCAACTCCAAGCATTCGGGTAGCAACACCACCCAATCAATTTACAAGGTTATCTAAATTGATACAACAGATCAATAAGAATTACCTTCCAAACTAAGTTAACCATACCAATACAATTCCTCAAACATAATCCCATAACAGATCTACCCATTCGGTTGCAACCACAAATCCACCAAGAAAAACCAATCCACCTCAGAGCCTAACATCAAATGGCAACAACCAAAGGCCTAATCAAATAGCTCAGATTATGGCAGAAATAACAGAACAAGCAGAATTTGAGCATGGGTTTAGAGATAACCTTATGCAACAGGAATTCCTCAAACTCAGCTTCTCCAACCGAGCTAAGACCACAAATTCCAGATCAAGTTGGGATCACCACAATTTCTCCACAAAGCAAAGTTAAACTCAAATCAATAGCTCATACACTGATCATCAACAGAAAACATCCACACAGATCTAACCAACCTACTAGAAATCCAAATCAAACCAACATACGCAAGCTATCCTTACCTAAGTTGTTGCTCACGCAGTCCCTCTCCGTTCAGCTGTAAATCCTCGCCAAGGAATCGAGCAACCAATCTCCACAGAGAAGAACCAGAGCAATCCCTAAATCAGAATACAAGTGATATCACCATCCCCTCTCAATTCTTCCATAGATCTGATGCTAGAACCCAAAGGAAAATTGACAGCTTACCCAAATCAAAGCCGTCGACTGTGTCCTAGCTTCCTCCCCTGCCGTCGACCGAAGGCCACCCTTTGATCTGCCAATCCCGGGTAGGGTAGACAAGGGTCGCGGGTAGAGTGACGAAGAAGGAGGAGAGGCTGCCGACCTAGGGTGCTCGATGGCTGGAATCGGGACCGCGAGAAGTCGGCAGAGTGCTACGAGACGGAGAGGTGTCGGCTGAGGAGTCGGCTTTCTCTGCGATTAGGGCTCGGCGTCAAGTGTGCGCGGCCGAAAAGGAGGAGGAACCGTCGGCCTTGAGCTTGCCGGCTTCGTGTGGAGGAGACGGCGGCGCTCGATCGGGAGAGGCGCGGCAATCGTGCGCGGAGGAGTCGGGCGAAGTGGCTTGGCTGCGGCAGATCACTGAGCCCTAATCGGCTATTTAAGTTGGCATTTTTGCACTTTAGTCCAACCTATTTTCATCTAATTGCATAATCACCCCTAGGCTTAAGGTTATATACGCTATAGCCCTTGTAACTATTCGTTTCATTACATTTAGATCCCTACCTTTGTGCCCAAGGACTCGGAAGCCCCGGAACCTATCCGGTAATTCTCCGAAAATTTTCCGGAACCTACTCAAAAGTCTCGGATTTAACAATTTTAGAGTCTTTGGATGCAAAGTCCATATTCTTAATACCAAAGACTATCTTGGAAAATTCCAATCCAAGTCAAACCCAGGTATCTTTTTAGGGTACTCTACAACAAGTAGAGCTTATAGAGTCTACAACAAAATAACTAAGAAAATTGAAGAAACAACCAACTTAATATTTGATGAAGAAACTAATCCAAAAACTGATAATTCTGACTTAGCTTCATCAAATACTGATCAAGAAGATAACTCTGAAACCCTAACTGAACCCTTTAATGACTTAACAATTGAACCAACTTCTGAATCAGTTGAACCAACTAATGAACCCAGAATTGAACCTATTGGACCAGCTGGACCTGAAGCTGAGCCAAGTACTAGAAAAACCAAGAAACCCAGACTCAGTCACCCAACTGACCAAATTGTAGGTGATCCAACCTTAGGAGTCAGAACTAGAGCTTCCTATAGAAATCTTAGTCAAATAGCCATGATTTCAAAGATTGAACCTAAGACTATTGAGGAAGCCCTACCTGATCCTGACTGGATCTTAGCCATGCAAGAAGAGCTAGCCCAATTTGAGAGAAACCAAGTCTGGGAGTTAGTACCTAAACCTAAGGGCAAATCTGTAATTGACACTAAGTGGGTATTTAGGAATAAGTTGAACGACCAAGGTGAAATAACCCGAAATAAAGCCCGCTTAGTAGCTAAGGGATTCAGTCAAGTAGAAGGGTTGGATTATGATGAAACCTATGCCCCAGTAGCTAGACTTGAGTCTATTAGGATGTTACTAGCCTTTGCATCCCATAAAGGATTTAAATTATACCAAATGGATGTAAAGTCAGCCTTCTTGAATGGGCTCATTAAAGAAGAAGTCTATGTAGGACAACCCCCAGGATTTGAGGATATAGAAAAACCAGATTATGTCTATAAACTTAGCAAAGCCCTTTATGGACTAAAACAAGCACCTAGAGCCTGGTATGAAAGACTATCCAACTACTTGATTTCTAAAGAATTCAAACAAGGTCAAATTGACCCAACCTTGTTTGTTAAAATTTTAGAAAAGGATATATTTATTGCCCAAATTTACGTAGACGATATAATATTTGGATCAACTAATTCTAAATTTCTAAAAGAATTTGTAACAATAATGGAAAATGAGTTTGAAATGAGTTTAGTTGGGGAACTCAATTTCTTCTTAGGGTTACAAATCAAACAAACCAAGGATGGAAATTATGTACATCAAACTAAATATGCTAAAGAACTAATTAAGAAATTTAAAATGGATAACTCTAAAAGCATAAGTACTCCAATGGCCACAAATGTAAAAATAGATAGTGACCCTGATGGTAAACCAGTAGACTTAAAATTATACAGAAGTATGATAGGAAGTCTACTGTACCTTACAGCCAGCAGACCTGATATACTTTTCTCAGTAGGAATGTGTGCTAGGTACCAAACATGTGCTAAGGAAACTCACTTAGCAGCCCTAAAAAGAGTTTTAAGATATATTAAGGGCACCCTAAATGTAGGGATTTGGTACCCTAGAACCTCATCCTTTAAGTTATCAGGATACTCTGATTCTGACTATGCTGGTTGTAAATTAGATAGAAAAAGTACAAGTGGAAGCTGCCAACTCTTAGGAAACAGCTTAGTAAGTTGGTGCAGTAGAAAGCAACACTGTGTTGCGTTATCCACAACTGAAGCTGAATATGTAGCCCTAGGAGAATGTGTGGCTCAACTCTTATGGATGATGCACACTCTTAAAGACTTTCAGCTAGACTACAATCAGACCCAAGTCAATATTGATAATATTAGCTCAATCAACTTAACCAAAAACCCAATTCAACATTCTAGAACCAAACACATAGAAGTAAAACATCACTTTGTAAGAGATCACGTAGCTAGGGGTGAAATAGTCCTTAAACATGTAGACTCCAAGTCCAACCTAGCTGACATATTCACTAAACCCTTACCTGAGTCTGAGTTCAGCTCACTGAGAAGGCAGTTAGGATTATGCTTAGTAGAATAGAATCATTCGGTTTTTTATTTTTGATTTTTTAAATTAATTTTAAAATGTCTATTAAAATGTTTTTTAATTTAACTTGAAAAAGTTTCTTTTAAAATTTTTTTCTTAGTCTTATTTCAAAAACTACCCCCTTCAAAACTAGGGCCTCTTTTCGAAATGGACTTAGCCTAGGCTCTAACCCTAGAATTGCATGCACCTATAGATCTAGAAGCCAGCATCTCACAAGCACCTTAGGGTACTTTTGATTGATAACCTAGAAAGGGTTGAGATGCTTAGGTCTTTGCCTCAATTCAAGATGCTTTAAGTCAGTGCATCGGCAGCAATTGGGGCACTAAATGAACAGCAATCAGGTCAAGTGTCAAGATTAGACAATCTAACTTGAACAATGCACTTAACTTGACTAACTCTAGCAAAAGCTACTGTTTATAACAGTTAGTAAGTAGCTAAATGGGTTAGACAGGTCCCTAAAAGATTTAACCAGACTTAGGTCCTAGCTCAAGTCAGTACAGCAAATGCTTTATTATTGCAAAAATCTTTTTGTGCATTTTTTTTGATATATGTCAAAGGGGGAGAGTTGGAAAGGAAACAGGGAAACAGGGAACAAAAATGTTTTTTCCAAAATTTCTAACTCTGAAAGCTCAATTTTCTTAAAATTCTTTTTGCTCTGAATTGCTATTAATTTTCTTTTCTCTGAAAAGCTTTTTTAAAAGTCTGAAATTTTTTTTACCAAATCCTGAAAATTTTCTAAGTCTGAAAAAGTTTTCCAAGTCTCAATTTTTTTAAAACAAGAGTTTTCAAAAACTGAAAAAGTCTAAAGTTTAAAAAGTTTTCCTGAAACTCAAAATTTGCTAAAATGTGAAAACTTCTTCAAACCTAGAACATTTTTCTTGAAAAACTCAGCCAATACTTAAAAAGTTTTTCGATAATAAAATTTTCTAAGTATTTAAACTAAAACCACCTACTTTTGAAAAACCTAGGGGGAGATTACTTCCAGGGGGAGGGAATCCAACTTAGGATTTCAATTTCAGCATTTTTTCCCTTAACCTTTTGAACTAGGTTGCCATATATCAAAAAGGGGGAGATTGTTGGTGCAGATTGCACCCAAGTCAAACCTGTGTTTTGATATTGACAAAAGGGTTCAAAAGTTAAGGGTTCATTGGTGCCTAACAAGTTTCTTGAGTGTACAGGAAAAGCCCTAGCGAAGGAATGCTAGGCACTGGCGAAGGACTGCCAGACTGGACAAAGCCCTAGCGAAGGAATGCTAGGCACTGGCGAAGGACTGCCAGACTAGACAAAGTCCTAGCGAAGGAATGCTAGGCACTGGCGAAGGACTGCCAGAATGGACAAAGCCCTAGCAAAGGAATGCTAGGCACTGGCGAAGGGCTGCCAGAAGTAAAGACCTAGCGAAGGGCTGCTAGGCACCAAGCGAAAGGCAGCTTGGTACCTCAAGACCTGGCGAAGGACTGCCGGGCAAAAGTCCAACTGGAGGATCCGGTTGGCACCAGGTAAAACTCTCCCGAGAGGAGTAGGTGAGGACGCGTTCCCCTTGAGGGAACATTAGGCGTCGGTTCGACCTAGGGCTCCATTTTGGAGACCAAAGTCAGAACCAAGACAGCTAAGGCTGTATAAAATTATTGTTTTGTTGTGTTTTGGACTAACCCTTGATGCAGGACCAAAGGGACGTGTGTCTGCAACTCAGAGAGCCTCAAAGGAGTGAGGCAACAGCTGAGTAAGGCGCCCTAAGTGTCCAGGGCGCCCTCAAGGTGAACCAGAACCAAACGAAGCAAATGGGCTTCAGCTGCTTACTGGGCAAGGCGCCCTCAGCAGCGAAGGCGCCTTCGTCAGTGAAGGCGCCTTCAGCAGCCAAGGCGCCTCCAGCTCTCTCTCTGCGAAGCCTCAGCTCTATCCACAGCCGAGTCTTCTGCGCGGAAAAAGTCAACCAAGGCGCCCTCTGCGACCAGGGCGCCCCAGAGGTCAAACCTCATCCCTATTCTGGTGCGATAAGGCTTGACCGAGCGAAGCACGGATCGGGAGACACGTGGCAGGGCGCCCTCGACGACCAGGGCGCCCCTAGGTGCTATAAATAGCACCCCTCGACACCGAGCTTCAACACCGCTTTCATTCAACGCTTCCAAACGCTCTGACGACTACGCTCTGCTCCAGGAACTTCCCAACTCAAGTCCGTAGCGTCATCGACCTCCCGCTGCACCGAAACTCGATCTACAACCGGGAGTTGGTAAAACAGAGTGTAACTCTCTATTTACAGTCATTTTTGTAATCTTACTCTGTAACCGTTTTGCGCATTATAGAATTGCCCAAAGTAAACGGTCAACGACCGTGGGCCTTGGAGTAGGAGTCGACCCAGGCTCCGAACCAAGTAAACTACTGGTGTTTGCGTTGTTTGATTTTATTCCGCTGCGTAACTGCTCTTTCTTTTAAATCCGAACATTTTCCGATATTCACCCCCCCTCTATCGGTCTTTCTCGATCCAACACATTGTAGATCTCCTTGAACCGACAATGAAGCATACTTACAGATTCGTTTTCTCCCATTGTCAAGTTCTGGAGTTGGCTGAGAAGGAGGTCCTTCTTCACTATCCGTGTAGCTTGAGTTCCCTCATGGAGCTCAATGAGTTTGTTCCACAAGTCTCTGGCAAAGGTAAAGGGATCAATCTTGATCAATTGCTCTTTGGTCATCCCACATTGTAAGGTGACCACAGCTTTGACATTTGCTTCCCCCTTCCGGATTTGCTCAGCCGACCACTTGGAAAACTCAAGCTCCTTTCCTTCATTATCCTTTGGAAGGGAAAACCCCTCCTTGACAGCGAACAACAAGCTCATGTTTGTCTTCAAGTAAAACTCCATTCTTGACTTCCAATATGAAAAATCAGTGTCGTCGAGGAATGGAGGTCGGTTTGTGCTCAATCCTTCTCTTCTAGCCATCTTGCTATAAGCTCTCGGATGTTAAGCCGTGAACAGAGCCCCAAGCTCTGATAGCTCTGATACCACTTGTTGGACCTTGGATGACTATAGAGGGGGGTGAATGTAGCCAGACACAATCTTTTTGAACTTCTTGTATTTCTAGAGCACTTAGGACAAAAAGAACACAAGCAAACTCCTCACCGAGCTCCACTCAGCACAGATCTCACGCAAGAACTCCCTCTTCGTGTCTTCTTACTGATGGACTCGCCAAGCTCCTTGTTTCTTCTTTCAAGTGCTCACGATTCACAGTTGCTTGCTCAAAGAGATGATCAAAGTTGTCGCAAGAGCTTTTCTTTTGACTCAGAGTGATGGCTAAGGATGGATCAAGTGTTGCTGCTCATAGAGAACTCCCTTCTCTTCATCGCCAGCCCACATTTAACCCAACTGCCCAAACGCCAGGTCACAGACGCTCCACTCAGCTCCCAGCTGCCCACCTGCAACTGCCTAGCTATCTCTGACCTCCTCTGGACTCACTGAACTCTCCTCAGTCGAGCCCCAGCCCCAGGTTAGCTTCCAGCCGTTGCCAGCAGCGCCCGTTGCAACCTGCGATGGAAACCTGCCAAACCTGCTCAACGGAAAGCCTCCCATTGACTCTCCTTGAGTGTTTGAATCCATCCCTGTAAAGCCTACACACTTCAACAGAAACTTAGCAAATCATATCAAATATAATCAGCAATGTATCAGAGAATCGACAGAGAAAACAGTCGCAATCAGAGCTTCTGACAGCATATTTAAATTAAAGTTCTGCTCCTGATCGGTCCCCAAACTGATCAGGGAGGACCCTGATCAGTCACCAGACCAATCCAGCAGTCTGCTGCACACTCCAGATCGGTCCCCAGACCTATCCAGCAGTCTGCTGCATACTCCAGATCGGTCCCCAGACCAATTAGGCTGTGCCCTGATCGGTCTGGTGACCGATCAGGCTGCTTCCTGACCGATCAGAAGTCATCCTGATCGGTCATAAGGAGAACCTCGCGATTTCTGAGATCCCGTGGATCGTTCACCAGTCCGATCTGAATAGTATCCCTGATCGGTCACCAGACCGATCAGGAGCCAAGTAGTAAGGTTCCCAAAACCCACTGTATGCTCCCTGATCGGTCACCAGACCGATCAGACATAGCTGGATCGATCACCAGACCGATCCACGAGGGAAGTCCGTGCCAAATTCCCTGATCGGTCACCAGACCGATCCAGGCAAGATCAAATCTACTCTAAGTCATGAGAACAAGCTTCCAGCCCTTCTCTGACTCGTTCTTAGTCTCCCAGACCAAGACTCCGTGCCCAGTTTCACTCACCGGGACTTCAACCTAGCCCTCCAAGCTAGGACCTGGCTTCACTCACCAGGGTTTCGGTCACCCGGCTTCACTCACCGGGATTTCAACCTAGCTTCACTCACTAGGATTTCAATCACCTGGCTTCACTCACCAGGACCCGGCTTCACTCACCGGGATTTCAACCTACCTTCACTCACTAGGATTTCAATCACCTGGCTTCACTCACCAGGACCCGACTTCACTCACCAGGACCCGGCTTCACTCACCGGGATTTCACACCTAGCCCTCCAAGCTAGGACTTTTCACATCTAGCCCTCCAAGCTAGGACTTTTTCACACCTAACACTCCAAGTTAGGACTTTTCACACATAGCCCTCCAAGCTAGGACTTTTCACATGCCAGTGTGCGATCTCCCGATCCACCTGGACTTAATCCGAATCCATTCAACTAAACTTAAATCGTTGTCAACACCAAAACAACAATCGGGCCAGACTGCATCAACAATATATATGTACCTTCGTGATTAATCGACTTGTGCAAGGTATAAATATATATATAGGCTGAAAAAAAATGACTCCATGTCCATCCGAACCACAAATTAATATTTTACTCATAAAGTGGTTTGGAAGTCTCGAATTGTGAATCGAGAAAGACATCACTTGGCGGGATGAGTATAATAGGAAGTTCACTATATGGGATGCACCCTTTGGTAAAAAAGAAAGCATGATATTCGTTTTGGTAATTACCAAATCTTGTATATCCTTTGGTAAAAAAGTTGAATAGAGTTCAATGATATAAAAATATTAATAATTAAATTTGAGATTGAAAGTGATATTGGAATCTGATTTGAAACTCTAAACATAAATAATTCTACCCAAGCCGTTCAAATGAAATTCAAATTTTAATTTGAGTCAAATGGGTCAAACTTTGATTGGAATAGAATCAAATTATAATTTAGATATACTTAAATTTGAATCAATAATCATATATAAATGGATAGAATTCGATTTGAATTTGATTTCTAAGGGATTTAAGAATAATTGAATAAAATATTATAAATTTAATTTTTTTTTTTAAATATTATATATGTTAGAACTCAACTAATAATTTTACATATGAATTAAATATTTTTAGCCGTTTAGAAAAGCCTTTGAGCCAGCTCAATTAGTATGCCCAACCTTATCAGAAAATAATGTTTTTTGGAATCCGTCAGTGGTCAAGCATACAGCTGTTCTTCTAATTTATCTTCCTAGTTAGCTCATGTCAGATAGCAGATAAAGTCGTTAATGGTCGTTTTGGGTTGATTCCATATATTTTTATAAGAGGATAAATAGAAATATTTTATTTTAAGGTAGCTATCTTTTATATTAGAGATACCTGATTTTAAATCTTAAATTTTAAAATTTTAAACTTTAATATCTAATAAAATATTTTTATATTCAATAAAAATTAATCTCAAATTTTATTATAATAAATACTTATTCGTACATCAACTGTACGTGAGATCCTCCTCAGATCCGCCCGGAGAATATTGATATTACATGCAAAATACTATCAAAATTAATATTGTTGCTGTGAAATAATTGTAAATAAAAAAATATTATTCATTTTCTCTTTTCTACTCTTCTTTAAAATAAATATATATATATATGATATTTATAACGGCAATTTACCAAAGGGCGTACCCAAGAATACGTATTTACCAAATGATGTACTATGGTTTTATTTTCACCAAAGGGCGCACTTAATAATAGTGAACTTCCTCTTATACCCCTCCTGTTATCTACTGACTTTCTCCTTCTCTCTCTCAGTAACAAATTTCGAGATGTCTGCAGATACTTTTTCAGACTTTTATTTTAAAATAATATATTATTTAATCGGCGCTGAAAACGTTGTAAGATAAATATCAAAAAAATATTTCAGTTAACAAATATCTCATCTTCCAACGTGATTTAAAAATATAAATATATAATTTTTATATTTGATAAATAGAAATTAATATATTAAATAATATTTAATATATATAAAAAATATTTATAAATATATTAATAATATTTAATAAATATATTAATATCTCATCCCAGGCTCTTTATTAATAAATATATTAATAAATATATTTAAATATATTAATATATTAATAAATATACTAATATATAAAAAAAATTTGAAAAAAAACGTTGGCTGAAAATTAAAAAAAAAGAGCGTGTATTGATTTCAGGCCCACGCTAGGCCTGAAATCAATATTTCAGGCCCACGCTAGGCCTGAAATATTTTTATTTCAGGCCTAGCGTGGGCCTGAAATTTTTTATTTCAGACCCACGTTAGGCCTGAAATCTTATGATTTAGGCTCGACGTGGACTCAAATTTTTTTTCTATTTTAAAAATATATTAATATATAAAAAAACGTATCAAAACACTTAATTCAAGATTCAAACACAGGGTCTGAAGTCATCCCAAGATGGTCTGAAGTCAAATATCTTCAGATCCTATAAATAATTAATTTAATAAATAATAATTAAATATAAAAAATATTTTTAAAATTGAAAAATTTTCAGTGCCCCGGGCCTGAAGTCATCCGACTTCAGGCCCTCCACAATTGATATAAAAAAATATAAAAAAAAAATTTATAAAAATGTTTAATATATAATTACATATTATATAGGAGTGGTTTAGGTATATCAGTGAGTTTGGGTACCGAAACATCTAATAGGAGTGGTCTAGGAGATGAGATTTTGGGTGCCGAAACATCTAATCTTGCTGTATCACCAATGTTATAGGAGTGGTTTAGGTATATCAGTGAGTTTTGAGCAAAACTCACTGATGGACCTATCATATTTGGAATTCTGAAAACTCTATATTAGTAGACAGGGTTGAGCTAAGAGATGAGATTTTGGGTGCCGAAACATCTAATCTTGCTGTATCACCAATGTTATAGGAGTGGTTTAGGTATATCAGTGAGTTTTGAGCAAAACTCACTGATGGACCTACCATATTTGGAATTCTGAAAACCCTATATCAGTAGACAGCGTTGAACTAGGAGATGAGATTTTGGGTGCCGAAACCTCTAATCTTGCTGTATCACCAATGCTATAGGAGTGGTTTAGGTATATCAGTGAGTTTTGAGCAAAACTCACTGATGGACCTACCATATTTGGAATTCTGAAAACCCTATATCAGTAGACAGAGTTGAGCTAGGAGATGAGATTTTGGGTGCCGAAACCTCTAATCATGCTGTATCACCAATGCTATAGGAGTGGTTTAGATATATCAGTGAGTTTTGAGCAAAACTCACTGATGGACCTACCATATTTGGAATCCTGAAAACCATATATCAATAGACAGGGTTGAGCTAGGAGATGAGATTTTGGGTGCCGAAACCTCTAATCTTGCTGTTTCACCAATGTTATAGGAGTGGTTTAGGTATATCAGTGAGTTTTGAGCAAAACTCACTGATGGACCTACCATATTTGGAATTCTGAAAACCCTATATCAGTAAACAGAGTTGAGCTAGGAGATGAGATTTTGGGTGCCGAAACCTCTAATCTTGCTGTATCACCAATGCTATAGGAGTGGTTTAGGTATATCAGTGAGTTTTGAGCAAAACTCACTGATGGACCTACCATATTTGGAATTCTGAAAACCCTATATCAGTAGACAGGGTTGAGCTAGGAGATGAGATTTTGGGTGCCGAAACCTCTAATCTTGCTGTATCACCAATGTTATAGGAGTGGTTTAGGTATATCAGTGAGTTTTGAGCAAAACTCACTGATGGACCTATCATATTTGGAATTCTGAAAACTCTATATCAGTAGACAGGGTTGAGCTAAGAGATGAGATTTTGGGTGTCGAAACCTCTAATCTTGCTGTATCACCAATGCTATAGGAGTGGTTTAGGTCCATCAGTGAGTTTTGCTCAAAACTCACTGATATACCTAAACCACTCTTATAGCATTCGTGATACAGCAAGATTAGAAGTTTCGACACCCAAAATCTCATCTCCTAGCTCAACCCTGTCTACTGATATAGGGTTTTCAGAATTCCAAATATGGTAGGTCCATCAGTGAGTTTTGCTCAAAACTCACTGATATACCTAAACCACTCCTATAGCATTGGTGATACAGCAAGATTAGAGGTTTCGGCACCCAAAATCTCATCTCTTAGCTCAACCCTGTCTACTGATATAGAGTTTTCAGAATTCAAAATATGATAGGTCCATCAGTGAGTTTTGCTCAAAACTCACTGATATACCTAAACCACTCCTATAACATTGGTGATACAGCAAGATTAGAGGTTTCGGCACCCAAAATCTCATCTCCTAGCTCAACTCTGTCTACTGATATAGGGTTTTCAGAATTCCAAATATGGTAGGTCCATCAGTGAGTTTTGCTCAAAACTCACTGATATACCTAAACCACTCCTATAGCATTTGTGATACAGCAAGATTAGAGGTTTCGGCACCCAAAATCTCATCTCCTAGCTCAACTCTGTCTACTGATATAGGGTTTTCAGAATTCCAAATATGGTAGGTCCATCAGTGAGTTTTGCTCAAAACTCACTGATATACCTAAACCACTCCTATAACATTGGTGAAACAGCAAGATTAGAGGTTTCGGCACCCAAAATCTCATCTCCTAGCTCAACCCTGTCTACTGATATAGGGTTTTCAGAATTCCAAATATGGTAGGTCCATCAGTGAGTTTTGCTCAAAACTCACTGATATACCTAAACCACTCCTATAGCATTGGTGATACAGCAAGATTAGAGGTTTCGGCACCCAAAATCTCATCTCCTAGTTCAACGCTGTCTACTGATATAGGGTTTTCAGAATTCCAAATATGGTAGGTCCATCAGTGAGTTTTGCTCAAAACTCACTGATATACCTAAACCACTCCTATAACATTGGTGATACAACAAGATTAGATGTTTCGGCACCCAAAATCTCATCTTCTAGACCACTCTTATTAGATGTTTCGGCACCCAAACTCACTGATATACCTAAACCACTCCTATATAATATGTAATTATATATTAAACATTTTTATAAAATTTTTTTTTATATATTTTTATATCAATTGTGGAGAGCCTGAAGTCTGATGACTTCAGGCCCTCCTTGGGCCTGAAGTCATCAGACTTCAGACCCTCCTTAGGCCTGAAGTCGGATGACTTCAGGCCCCTCCTTGGGCCTGAAGTCGGATGACTTCAGGCTCGGGGCACTGAAAATTTTTCAATTTTAAAAATATTTTTTTATATTTAATTATTATTTATTAAATTAATTATTTATAGGATCTGAAGATATTTGACTTCAGACCATCTTGGGATGACTTCAGGCCCTGTGTTTGAATCTGAAATTAAGTGTTTTGATACGTATGTTTGTATATTAATATATTTTTAAAATAGAAAAAAAATTTGAGTCCACGTCGAGCCTAAATCATAAGATTTCAGGCCCAACGTGGGCCTGAAATAAAAAATTTCAGGCCCACGCTGGGCCTGAAATAAAAATATTTCAAGCCCAGCATGGGCCTGAAATCAATACACGCTCTTTTTTTTTAATTTTCAGCTAACGTTTTTTTTTCAAATTTTTTTATATATTAGTATATTTATTAATATATTAATATATTTAAATATATTTATTAATATATTTATTAATAAAGAGCCTGGGATGAGATATTAATATATTTATTAAATATTATTAATATATTTATAAATATTTTTTATATATATTAAATATTATTTAATATATTAATTTCTATTAATCAAATATAAAAATTATATATTTATATTTTTAAATCACGTTGGAGGATGAGATATTTGTTAACTGAAATATTTTTTTGATGTTTATCTTACAACATTTTCATCGCCGATTAAATAATATATTATTTTAAAATAAAAGTCTGAAAAAGTATCTGCAGACATCTCGAAATTTGTTACTGAGAGAGAAGGAGAAAGTCAGTAGATAACAGGAGAGGTATAAGAGGAAGTTCACTATTATTAAGTGCGTCCTTTGGTGAAAATGAAACCATAGTACACCGTTTGGTAAATACGTATTCTTGGGTACGCCCTTTGATAAATTGTCGTATTTATAAGCATATAACCATCTTGAATCTCTTATAAGCATATAAGATGTTGAATCTCGTATTCTCATTAGCAGGTTATGAGAAATGATTAGTTATAAAATAAAGAATAAATTTATGAAATATTGGGCGTTTGGTTTGTGTCATTTTTCTTTTTTATTTTTCAGAAAATCGTATTTTCTAATTTTCTGGAAAATGACTTTTTTTCATTCTCCAATTTTCCAGAAAACGCTATGTTTTTTTCTAAAAAACAAAGTTGGAAAATACAAACCAAATATATTTTCCATAAAATAAAAATGAAAAACAGACTGGAAAATGCAAACCAAACGCCCCCTTTTCTGGACATCCTTATTTTACAATACTTATTTTATTATTATTTTAATTTAATACATAATAGAATTAGGTATGCTGCAGGTCCTTAAATGCACATTAACCCCGCGTGGTGGCTAACCAATTTGATCAGTTTAGCATTAAATAATATCGTAATTTTACTAATGGGAAGAGACATCTTTTATTATAACTTTTTGTCTGGCAAAGGATGCCATAACTTTGATAGGAAAAGAAAAAGATTATATTTACATTTTTTATACTCCGTCTCAAATTAAAGATATATTATAAGATAAATTTATAATTAACCGTGAAATCAGAACACGCCCTCATCGAAAATTAATTTCTATCTCATTATAATAAATTTGTCATCCACTGAACAATTAGTTCGCAAGAATAAAAATGATATAATAACTTACATAAAAATGAAATTTATCACCACTCTAATTGTCCTCACGTCTATTTATGCATGGATAAATCAGAAAATGAAAGTGAATGATAGGATAATTTGTTACTCTTTCAATTCAGTGCCGTACTGTTCTTTTACATGAGCCAAACTCAAGTTCACCCCGGTCAACGCCATGCAATCAGAAGCAAGGACCCCTTACTTGAGTCAACGCAAGATGAAGGGACCTTTTTGTTGACTCTTTATCGACCCTTGGATCATTTATCCCTTTTTAAGGCATCAAATCCATGTTCTGTTCGATGGCTTCGAAATTTTACATCGAAATTGGAATCGAGCCTGGTTAGTCTCCCTGGCTTTAGATTTAGAAGCTCGAGCGTCCGTCTTCCGCAATATCAGTGATCTGAACCCCCAAATCATAAACCGAACCGGTCCTCCAGTCGACCGGCAATATCTCCTTCCGAACCCAAACCCACTTTCCATCATAACCGCCGGTCACCACCAGTCTAATCTGCAACGGTCCGGTGGGCGCCCGGTCGGTGCTCCACATTGGTCCTTTTTCCCGGCTCATGGACTGCCAATGTGCCGACCCAACCTGTGAACCCGAGACATGACATTTGAATGCTCGCAACAAATTCAGAAAAACAAAGCCGGTTTACTCGTGTTAGACTCAGACTCACCTCTGCTATATCCACTGCTACTATGTCAGTTTGACCTCCCTGGTACAGGAACCTAATTGCCAAATAATCAGGCCTCTGGCTCTTTTCTTCCACTCTGATGGACAAATTCTTGTTTCCATACTCGCATGGAATTCTGCTCCCAGGATTCGACAGTGTTAATAAAACTTCAACAAGAAAGTGAGAAACACTGCACGCCTTGTTGTTTGATGTATTGTTATATACCTCATGTATTCCACATCCACAGTGCCAAGTTCCTTTAGCTCTTTGGCCATTCCGTTCTGCGCCATCGCCATGAACGCCGGTCGACTGAGAATCAACTCTGTGTCATCATTCCTCCCGTCGAGGTCCGTGAGGATCACTTTGACACCTTCGCCGTTGCAAATCTTCACGTTCTTGCACCTCACCTGTTAAAATCGAACAAGTACATGAATAATTTGTTTTTTTAATTTGAATTATTCGTTTGTTTAGAAGTTGGACTGAGCGAAATTGAACCTGGAAACAAGCTCCACAGGAAACGCCGCCTTTGTAAAGAGTAGACGTTGCAGCAGCAACGTAGCCACCATTGAAGCCCAAGGCCAAGGGGCCATATCCACAAGCTCCAGCTACAAGGAGAAACCAACAAAATCTAACACCATTTACCTTTCAGACGGAGCAGAAAATTAAAAGGGAAAAGAAGCAGCAGAGGTTGAGATACCAGAGAAAACAGATAAAGAAGACAAGTACCCAGCTCTTGCTGGATGCACACAGCCACCGGAAGCCATGGAGGAGGAAGCGATATGAGGAGGAGGAAGAAGAAGAAGATGGAATCATCTGCGGCCATGTCTGTGCCTTGTTAATGAAATTACGGATGTGGCCGGCGAGATAAATAGGGAGAAGAGGGGCAGTAAGCTCCATGGTGCTGACTGCTGGCTGTGTCTCCCACGTCAAGAAGAGAGCAAACAGAACCCAAGAGCACGACGCAGTGCAGTGACGCGGACTCCTCGACGCGCCCGTCAACTGTTCCTTTAGCCATTTGTAGGAAAAAGCAAGCAAAACCGTGATTAAAATTTTGGCATCTTCCCGCGGCCTTTGTTTGAATCTGTCAATCGGTAAAGAACAAAGAGATCAAAGGTTTGCGTGGACTGTTAGATCTCGTTCTTGGTTGCTGGATTTGAGATGCAACAGTTAACAATTTAAGATCTAGCTAGATAGAAATGTATGCGTGCACGGTTTGGCAATTGGCAACTGGATCAGCTGGGCATAACGAAGTTAGCAGCTTTTTTTCTTTTTTTTTTCTTTTTAACAATGGGATATTTAAAATTGATTAATTAACCATTTAAAAGAAATGTTAAGAAAATTGGATCTATATTTATATAATATATCATTGCAATTGTCCGAGGACATTATAGATGTGGAACTTTCTAACTCCAACAAACAGTCGTTTTTATTTTGAAGAATGAGACAAATGGAATAATTTGCTTGGAACATTTAAATAAAAAATAATGGCGTGTAAACAAATTAATGTAATATTTAGTATCAATAAATAAAAAATCAAATTGCTGCACTCACGTAGAATTATGATGATTTTTTCAAACAATTTCTAAAAAAAATCATAAGTTGACTCTGGAGCGTTTCACATGGCCCGACCATCACATGGGGAGGAGGATATTTTTCTTCAATTTGAAATCGATTCATGTTCATGTTTACAAATCTATTATGGGATGATCAACTATTTGGCTGATTTTTTTCAAACAATGCGATAACATTCGATTGACTGACAAGTATTTCTCGTATCGTTATGTATATTATGTAATACAGTAAAATTTACTGGTAGCATTAGCATACATATGGAATAATTGAAACTTGGCCCTCAAATGGATTTAAACATTGACAAACGCTATCTAAGCTCAAGATCCATAATTCAGTCATTCAATTCTTAAGGCTCTGTTTAACGAAGGAAATATTTGTTTACTTTGTCAAAAAAAAAAACAAAAGATGGATTATATTCTTTCCTCTTATTTACTTTGAAAAAATAGAAAGAGTTATTTCCCTCTATTTTGTTTACCTAATGGACAGATAGGTTTATAAATCCATAGATGGATAATTTTTTTATCATTTTTTCTTCTGCTCAAATCGGCGGAAAACAATTACCTCCCTTAACATGTGCAACAACAACACAATCAATTGCCCAGCGCGACATCCTCTTTCCGCCGATGGCCTTGCAAGAGTTTATTAGCCATGTCCCACCGTTGCCTTCTCCTCCTTCTCTCGTGCAAAAGGCGAAATCGCTCACCTCCAACACCCCTGCCGCACCCGTCCCAACGCGAAATCTCCTCCTCCTCTCGCTACTCGTGCTGCAGGAGCACAACTTTAGCAGTTGAATATTTAAATCTTAAAAAGATGAAATACGATTTTATAAAAAAAATTGAGATATCATCAATCGATGAAAGTCAGAATTGACTTCAAAAATAAAATTTACGTTTCGCGTAGATGAATTTAGACTATTAATTTGCTCAAAATCGATTACTGGTGAATGAAAAATTAATTGTTTAAAGGTTAGCCCATAATTGACATAGAAGGAAGAAGATGGGGATTAGTCCCACATCTAAAATTTTCGAAGCTGTTTGTTTCCTTATATGTGTTCTTGTGTTAATGGAGTTAAAAAAGAAAAATACAGATACTCTCTTCTTAGAAGTGAATAGGTGCAAGCACCTATGAGCCCGTTATGCGGGCAATGGATGCTTTATTGGCGTACTTTCAAAGATATACTATTATTATACTAAATAACATAAATAATTATTATACTAATATTCTCCCTAATCTTTCAAAGATATAATATATATTTAGTTGAAATAGATAATTTTTTAAAAAAATTAGTCATCCTAGGTATTTGAACCGTAGATGTATGCTAAAATAAAAATTAAACTTACCATTAAATCAACTATAAAAATATATTTTAGTTGGAGTCAAATTATATATATTAAGAAAATAAAAATTTCTATAAAAAAATATTTCTATATAAAAATAATGTTATTAAAAATTTGGGGGGGGGGGGGGGGGTCGTGGCTCCCTAGGTCTCCATGTAAATCCACCCCTTTATGCTCCAGGTGACGTGGTACTCGGTGATGTGGCAGTGCCTACATGGTACTTAGGTAGGGGAAGAGAGATGACTGGATTGCTGACTGTGCAAACGAATGGAAACTATTAGATTAAAGATGAGTGTTGGATCGCAAGTGACATGATCTGGAGCGTTGATCGCGAAGAGCCGCGAACTGACCATTGGTAATGAAATTTGATCTGAAACGTCAGATCAAATCTGGCGGCTGAGATCAAAGATAGATCTGAAGGGTTACAATCATCCAGATATGATGGATGAGATCAAAGAGCTATCTGAAGGGTTACAACCCTCCAGATCGAACGACCCAAATCCATCCTAAACCAAATGTTACACCCACTCACCAAAAGCTACCTCACCTCTTCCCTTGTATAAATAGAGTCTCCTAGATGATGGATTCATTTATTCAATCATCAAAGTCATTAACATTCATCTCATCTTGTGCATCCAGAGTCCAAAAAGCCTACGAGAAGGTTTGCTAATCTCGAAATTGTTGGTGCCGGAAGCACCAGATCGAACCTGGTTTTGATAATGGCAAAGGGTTCAAAGTTAAGGTTAAAGTTGTTGGGATCGATGGCACGGCTAGAGGGGGGGTGTGAATAGCTCGATTACCCCAATTCACAATTCTCCCTACAATGTTAGCACAAGCGGAAGCTTAACAATTAAAACAAACAATGCTAACACGTTACCGGTTTACGTGGTTCGAAGATTTCTTGCTCCTACTCCATGGCGTGTTCTTGAGGTGGACAAACCCTTGATCCTTCAGTGGATCACGCCCTGGCAATCTTTGGCTAAGTCTTTCTCCTTCTCGGTGGAGAACAACCTCTCACAATCCTTCTTCCTCCTTACAAGATGGAGCTAGGGTTTGGGGAGGAAGATGAGCACTTGGAGCTTGAGCACTTGAACACTAGAGAGAAGATTTTACAATGAAGAGTTAACCTTTTCCAAGTCTCAAGCTCCCACTTAAATAGTGGAGAGAGTTGTTAAACAAATAGCCCAGCCCCGACATCAGTCGACTGCTCCCAGGGCCAGTCAACTGATCCCCAGTCAACGGCTCTATTTTAAAGCAGACCAGTCGACTGGGGCCTGGACCAGTTGACTGATCTTTCTGTGAGTTTCCACTCTGCGCTAGCAGTCGATTGCCCAGCTTACAAACTCACTCAACCTCACTCCGATGTTCATCCTTCGTGTATGCCTTGAGGTCCACTTCCTTGGCTTGCCCCTTAAAGTTCTCTTCTTTCGGCTCTCGTCCCTCGGATGCGCACACAAGCTCGCGGCTTACCTCCATGCCATCTTTCGCGTATGCCTTTGAAGTCTACTTCATTGGCTTGCCCTTGAAATCCTCTTCCTTGGCTCTCATCCCTCGGATGTTTCACTCCGTTGCTCCATGTGTGATTCATAAAGTCCTGCATGACTCAAGCACACATATCAAATCAACATGAAAACTTAACTTAATCATATTGACACATACATCAAAACCCATGATCTACCCATCAACCTTGGGTCAATTGCACCAATCTCCCTCTTTTTGATGTGTGGCAATATGTTTAAGTTAGGTACAAAGATAATAATTGAAAATTAAAAGCATAGCAAATTAAGAAGCATAAACATGCATCCTCCCCCTTAACCTATGCCTTAACACATAATTTTCAATTTTAGCATAATTATAAAGAGTTAAGTTAAAACCTAACTTAAACCTTTCAATTCTCCCCCTTTGACACCATAAAAAAGATTGCTCCAAACAATATTTCTTATGATGTTTTTTAATAGAGAAAAATATATTTTCATAAAAAATCCAAATATGTTTGACTTTTTGACCAAAGCTCAAATTCTTTGAAAACAACCAACTTTGTATCAAAACTAAGTCCTAATTTTGAAACCATGTGTTTTGAAAACCTATGTCATAGCAACTAAAATACAAAAATATTTTTGAATCATTTAAAATGTCCAACTATGATCTATGGGCAAGATGTCCATTAATTAAACATTTATTTTCCCCATAGTTTTTCTATTATCACTAATATGATACATCCAATAACTCATCAAAATGCCACAAGCATAATTGAGTTATTTGTATTATCCTAACATCTCATATGCATAAGTGCAATCATAAATAAAAATAATATGAGATGTATTAAAGATACATCCTATTTAGCCCATTTTATTAAGAATTTTTACTTGGGCTAAAATACTCCCCCTTAATGTCTCAAATCAACCAAATTTCAAAATTTTGAAACTTTAATCAACATGGTTGACATAACCTAAATCCTCTAATCCTTGAGGATTAACTTTGGTACCCAATAGAAATATTTTCTAATTGGGTTGACCAAGTACTCCTTAGGGATCCATTTCTTATTTAGGGTCTTGGTCTTTGCTTGTCCTCTAGCAAGTAAGCAATGATAGGTCTTTCCATTGCTAGATTTTCCAAACTCTAACCATTCTTTCTTGAAACTTGCTCTTTGACTCTCAATTATCACATCTAGTATTTTTGAGCCAATTTCAAATTTCCTAAGGGCTTTGGTAAGACTATCTACCTTTTCCCTTAATTCCTTATTTCTTCTTCTAAAGATGAATCACTTGAACTAGAAGAAAAAACATGCACATCATCCTTAAGTTTCATGGATTCTAATTTTTCATTTAACATACAAATTTTATTTTTTAAATCCTTAATCTTCTTTGTAGCGTTAAACAAATCATCATTAGTGCTAGAAATTATTTTTACAAGAGTAGAAGTGGATAAATTGTATACCTCACTTACCGAGACGTCCGATTCCGAAGATGAGCCTCCCCCTTCACTTGAGCTCCCTTCATCTTCACCTGAGCTCTTCTCTTCTTCAAATTCAGATGACGTTGAGGCAATGTTTTCAATTCCCATTAGTGCGAAATGGGATACATGATGTTCCTCCTCCTCTAATGAGGATGAATCATCCCATGTGGCCTTCAAGTTTTACACCTTCTTCCCCTTTTCTTTTGATTTCTTCTTTCATCTTTCCTTCCTTCTTCTTCAAGAGGGGGCACTCATCTCTCATATGTCCTTCTCCTTGGCAATTGTAGCAAATTATCTTTCTTAATCTACTTTTGCTCCTTGAGCTTTTTCTACCATGAGATTTGTTAGTAGAAAAATGTTTAAACACTTTTCTCATTTTCCTTACCATGTAGGCTTCCGCATCACTATCCATGGATGCACTTAACTCCTCTGAATTGGATGAGGAAGTCTTCTTCTTTTTACCTTTTTCCTTATTTGCCACAAGGGTGATACTCTTTGGCTTGTATACTTCTTCGATTACTCCTCCAATTTGGGTTTCGTGAAGCTCTATTGTTGAGAAGAATTCCTCTAGAGAAGTTTTCTCTAGATCCTTTGAAATGTAGTACGAGTCCACCATTGAGCTCCAATTTGATGTTCTTCGGAATGCATTGATGGCTTTCATCAAAATGTCTCGGTTGGAAAGTTGTTCCCCTACACTCGTTAGTCCATTAAGTATTTCTTTAAATCTAGCATGCAAATTCTATACCTTCTCCCCTTTGTCAAGCTTGATGTTATTGAGTTGAGATCGGAGAAGATCTCTTTTTGCCATTTTTGCCTCCGAAGTGCCTTCATGAAGCTCTATTAGCTTATCCCACAAGTCTTTGGCACTTGAGTAGCTCTCAATTCTTGTGACTTTTTGTTGGGGGAGCACACTTAATAGATGATGCAAGACTTTTGAATTCGCCAAGTAATCATCTCTTTGCTTCTTGCTCCACCTTATCTTCTCAAGAAGCTTGTTTTCGTGATTCCTAGGCACTTCAAAACCGTTTTCCATGATTAGCATAATATCAAAGTCGGTATTGAAAAATACCTCCATCCTTTTCTTCCACCACACGAATTCTCCTTCAAACTTTGGTGGTTGGATGTGCGAGCCGGCCATTTTCGATGATTCGCTCTTCTCGGTGGTTAGTTCGTTGAAGGCGTCCTTGCGCTCTGATACCACTTGTTGGGATCGATGGCACGACTAGAGGGGGGGAGGGTTAATAGCTCGGTCACCCCAATTCGCAATTCTCCCTACAATATTAGCACAAGCGGAAGCTTAATAATTAAAACAAACAATGCTAACACGTTACCAGTTTACGTGGTTCAGAGATTTCTTGCTCCTACTCCACGGCGTGTCCTTGAGGTGGATGAACCCTTGATCCTTCGGTGGATCACGCCCCGGCAATCTCCGACTAAGTCTTTCTCCTTCTCAGTGGAGAACAACCTCTCACAATCCTTCTTCCTCCTTACAAGATGGAGCTAGGGTTTGGGGAGGCAGATGAGCACTTGGAGCATGAGCACTTGAACAACAGAGAGAAGATCTTACAATGAAGAGCTAACCTTCTCCAGGTCTCATGCTCCCACTTAAATAGTGGAGAGAGCTGTTAAACAAACAATCCAGCCCCGACATCTGGGGGCAGTCGACTGATCCCCAGCCAACGGCTAGCCTAATGACTCTATTTTAAAGCAGACCAATCGATTGGTGCCTGGACCAATCGACTGATCTTTCTGTGAGTTTCCACTCTGCGCTAGTGACGGACCCAAACTATGTGTCACGAATATGAGTCTCAAATTTAGAATTTATAACTGAATGAAAGCTGGAAACCCTTTTTACAATCAAAAGTATGAAAATGTAATATAGGGGCCACAGGTCGTATTTTTCTCGGGGCTAGTTGACGTTGTTCGATTCAAGCTCGTATTTAGGTGTCGTTTGTGAATTTTCGGGTTTCGAATGTGATTGGGTTTTGGGTTGCAATCATGAAATGAAATGGCAATCAAAATGGATGAAATCAAACTCATGAATCAAATAATGTGATGGAAAGTAATCATTCAACCAATGGAAACCGAATCAAGCTAGAGAATTTAACTAAAGTTTGGACACAAATTTGATACCAAATTTCAAAACAGGTTGCTAGAAGAATTAATAACACAGGGCAAGAATTTTCAGCAGCAAGCAAACTTGGCACAAATCAAGCTAGCTACCAAATCTTGAATCAAACAATTGTAAGGAAGCTCAAAAATGTCCGAATGCAACTCTAACCAATTTCAAACACAATAGCTCACTAAAAACTACCTTAAACTTGGCACCAAGCACTGCCTAATCTGCACTTGATACAAAGTGCAGATTTTTCAGCAGTTGGCACGCAAAAGAGCACTGCTAGTGGGCTAAAATTCTTGCTACTGACACAGGAATTGTGGACTGCCAACTCTGAAGTTTAAATGACCAATTCACTTGTAAGACAAGCCACTAGTTAAGCATATACTTGAATGAGTGAAAGAGCTCAGATTCGGAAGCAAAAATGCAGAACAAAGACAGAAATTCGGCTGTATTTCTGAATGAAGAACAGAATTCAGCAGCTAAAGAATGCAACTGAGTGCAGCAATGAAACAAAGCCATTGAAATGAAGCAAAAGAATTTATAGGATATGAATGCGGATCAAGCTGAAAGCAGAACAAAATTCTGTAGCTAAAGGATGCAAAAACTCACTCAAATGAAACCAAATCTCAGACATAAAACAGATATGCAGAATTTAGTGACATGCAGAAATTGATGCAGAAAACCAAGCTCTGAAATTCACGAAATTAGCTGAAGAAATTCTGACCAAGACTCAAACAAGGTTTACAAGATCAAGGGGCAATGATACACAGTTCAGAATAGCAGCTGAAACTTACAAAAACAGTTGCTGATATGCAACTGCTGAGACTTAAGATGAGAATAGAACTATCTACAGAAATGATCAACTGCACAGCAAACCAAGACTAAATGCTTTATCAACTAAACAACACCTCTAGCTCTCAGGAATTAAAATGCAAAAATAAACTGAATTTGAAGTAAGAACAGATACTAATCTGATACGCAGGTTTGTAGAAGTGCAGAAATGCAGGAATTGCAGAAGTATTGGACAATTCAGAAACCGATTGGGATGCTAAATCCAAACAAACGACTGAAATCAATTCTCCAATCTATTGCCCACATAAGATTCCTAAGAATTCAATTTCAATTGATGCAAATTCAAGAACTGAAGCTGAAGCACCACTGAACTGCCGAATGTGCAGAAACTGATGTAGGATGGACACAAATGCAGATTCTGATGCATTATTGCAGCACTAAATTAAATGCCAAATTAGCAATCCAACAAGTTGAATTCAATGTACTAATCTACCATTCAGACACGCTTAAAATTGGCTAATCATTACTGGATACAAATTCAGAGAAGCTAACTAAAACTTGCTGAAATTACTGATACGCAGAAACAGAAAATTGATACGCAAGCAAATCAACAGGAATTAAATTGAAATTAAAAGCGATTATCCACTAAACAAGTTCCTAACTGACTACCTGCAAGAATTAAAGCTAGATTACAGCTGAAACAATGCCATAAACGAAATTAACCAATCTGAAATTCGAAAACAGTAACTAAACTATAGCAGAAACGAAATTTACAGCTAAAACAATGAAATTAAACTATCTAAGCTACTCCTCAACCATCCTTCAACTCAAGAGCTCCTTGGTCGTCAATCAAGGGAGAACCTCGGACCCGCAAGCTCCGCAAATCAGTGAAGATACGTCTCTGCTACTGAAACAGATCAAAACCTGCTCAAACTGAAATTAGCTTCCGAATTCTTCAATCTCACTGTTGTGGCTTGCGAATTGGATTTGGGAATGACCGAGACCTTCCAGGGAACCCCTCTGGTCAGCTCGGATGTAGTGAAAATGGATCACAGCTGAGTTCGTTGAAGTCGGATAGTGAAACTGCCGAGACCTTACGCAGCTTCGCTATTGAGCAGAAATCAAATCTGAAACCTCGCTGAGATTCTCTTCACTAACCTAACCCTTGTTTTGATGATGAATTGAGGGATCGCGCCTCCTTGATGAAGAAATCTAGCTAAGAAATGGAAGAACAGCTGAAGAAGAAGATGACTGCGGTGGAGACGCGACAAGGCTTGGCTGCGGCGATTTTTTGATTAAATAGTTATCAACGGACGGCCCAGATTGATCGGAGGAGATCCAACGGCAGATCTTGGTCTGATTTGAGCCAAACTTTTATGATGATGATCTGGGGTCAGGATCTGCCTTGTGGTAGCTCGGATCCTCCAGATATGCAACGGATGGTCCAGATCAACTCTATCTGTGAATGGACGCTCTAGAGCCCTCCTTGCTTGATCCAACGGTTGATTTAGCTCTGATTGGAATGAAACCTTCCACTAGTACAAAAAAGACCTTTAACAACGGCTTTTAACACCGGTTGTATTAAAACCGGTGTTAAAAATAAAGGCGGTGGCATTTTTGTAATTATTTGAACTTTAAAATACTTTTAACACCGGTTCTTTTAACAACCGGTGTTAAAAATATATTTAACTACGGTTTTATAAATAACCGGGGTCATATGTTATAATTATTTGAACTTTAAAATACTTTTAACACCGGTTCTTTTAACAACCGGTGTTAAAAAGTTAGGCGGTGGCAGTATAAAGGACCTGGTGGTAAATAATGGAAGCTTTAGGGCTTATTTGAAAAAAAAACAACAAAATAAATATAAAGCCCTAAGTTCTTTTGTCGCTTGAAACCCAAACTGCTTCCTTCAGTTTTGCCGACGCCGCAGCCGCAGCCGCAGCGGTTCCCAGCGCCGACGCCGCAATCGCAGTGGTTCCCAGCGAGCGTCGCCCCTTCGCCGTCTCTCCGTCGTGTTTCCTCTTCATCTTCTCCACGGGTTGCGCAGGTGCTGTGCCCTAGCCTCTCCTTCTCCATCTTCTTCTCCGGTGCGCGCGAGCAGAGCGCAGCCGCCCTCGCGCGAAGCCCTAGCCGACGCCGCTGTCGTGAGTCGAGGAAGCGTCAGCCTTGGTTTGTTTTCGTTCTGGGTTTTCTCCGCTCGAAACCGCACTGTGCCCTAGCAGATCACGTATCTTCTTGTGGCCATCTTTTGGCTATCTGACTATTCTTTTCTTCTTATAAGAACAAAGCAGGAGGGATGATTTGGAATCTCTGGGATATGTTCTAATGTACTTCTTGAGAGGAAGGTTGGTCTATTTGTTAGAAACCTTTTACCCCTTATCCATCACTCAAACTGAAATCGGTTGGCTGTAAATGTTTTCTTCAGTCTTCCCTGGCAAGGTCTAAAAGCAGGAACAAAGAAGCAGAAATATGAAAGAATTAGTGAAAAAAAAGTGGCCACATCAACTGAGGTAAATTATAATCTCCGATTACTTTGAAGTCTCATGCTCTATTACCTTATTTATAATTATGATATAGTGGTTTACACTTGTAGGCTTTATGTAGGGGATATCCTACAGAGTTTGCATCTTACTTCCATTATTGCCGTTCATTGAGATTTGAAGACAAACCTGATTATGCATATCTTAAGAGATTGTACCGGGAACTATTCATTCGGGAAGGTTGATTTCACTTCTCATTGATGTTCAAATTCAAGATTGGGTTTCTGTTGGTTGGCTACCGACCCTTCCCGTCATGGACGAGCATCTCCAGTTGTAAATATTGGCCGCCTATCCAAGCAGAAGGCCCTTATGGCAAATGATCCACCTGCCGGTAAAGATGCTATGGTAAGTTACAGAGGTATCAGGTTTGTTCCTTTTCTCCTTTGCTCATACACCTATGTGCCCCTTATTTGAAACCATGGTTCTACCTACACAACCATGTCAGGTGTTATGACACTCGAAATTTTTAGATAAAACACATTCTTGCTGAGCTTTTAACATATAAAATTGTATACTTTGATTTTAATTAGTGCATGCATGAACTTTGTGCTGATCACACACATAATTGATGCCTGCAAACTATAATTGACTAGAATTGTAAAATTTAGGTTGGATTTCAGTTGCAAAAGCATTAAAACACAGATTGTTCCTGATGCTCCCCAGTTCAAAAGTTTTCAGGAGTTAGGATTGTATGATGGGCTTGCAAAATTAGTTTTGGTTCACTAGTTAATTTTACGTTTGCATCTATCCACCAGATACAGTGCTAGTACATTATTTACCACTATCCAATCGCCTATTCTATTTTATCATTATTCTTCCATTGATCATTACTTGTTGCATGTTTTAAGCTTTCCTATAACTTCATGGTTGATTGGGAGGGTTGCTATGTTGTTTTTAGAGAATATACACTTGCACCATTTTATTGCTTCTTAAGATGACAATTCAGTTTTGTGTACTTCCTAAGCTCCCAATGCGTGAAAAAGTTTCCAGTTCTACTTTTGTGGGATGCTCAAGTGGATCCTCAAGGCGACCTGCTGTTTCTGGTGGTCAAGACATGGTGGGGACTGATGCAGATCAATCTCGAACTCGCACTGCAGAGGCGAGTCCAGTAACTTACCACAGGGTTTCAAGTGGCCAGAGAAGTTCTCCAATTGTTTCATCTACATCTGGAAGGAAACGCACAATTGTTTCATTGGAATTTTCTCACAGTTGCTTCGCAATCGACTGGTAGCCACTGCACGCCAAAGCATGAAAAGAAATTCAAGCTTGACTCAAGTACTGTATGGAAATATACAAGACGCTTATAAGAGATGGAATGCTAAGCTGGTCGAAGTTCTGCAACGTACTCCTCACTATTTGATCTTGGACTAGACCGTTTACTTGCAAACTCGTGTGGCAAGCTTCTACATTGTCTTTGCTTGGAAAATCACATAGCGAGTAGGAGTATAATGTGTTATTTGATTTACATTTTGCTTTTGTTGAAAGAAAAATGGATAGTTGTAAAATACATGGATTGTTTTGTTTTTGAAACTAATTGGATGTTGCATTTACTTAATTCATGGTGTGTTATTGATTATGGATAAACTATTATATTATTGTGTTCTTTTATATGTCTAGAAAAATTATAAATAAAAATAAATATGAAATTTATATAAAAAATTAAGACTTTTGACACCGGTTGTTTCTAGAACCGGTGTTAAAACATCATTTTTAACACCGGTTATTTCCAGAACCGGTGTTAAAAATGATGTTTTAACACCGGTTGTTTCCAGAACCGGTGTTAAAAATGATGTTTTAACACCGGTTGTTTCCAGAACCGGTGTTAAATCTATATATTACACCGGTTTGTTAACCGGTGTTAAAAGTCTATACTTACAATGCCGGCTGGATCAACACCGGTTCCGGAACCGGTGTTAAAAGTCGAAAATAACCGGTGTTAAAAGCCTTTTTTCCACTAGTGTTCAGATCTTGATCATAGAGCTTGATCAACCCTAACCCTAGCTCGGATTGCTTCAGATCGTCCCGGATGGCTCAGATCTAGCCGTTCTTGAATCGGACGGCCCGGATTAATCGTAGGCTTGATAATTCGATCCGGTTCCACTTCCGACTCAAGTTTGACCCAGTATGCCCTATGTCCTTGAACCTTTGATGCCTACAAAAATAGATCAAGAATTTAGTGGCCAAATAATCCAATTTATATGCAATTTTGTAATTAAGTCCAAAATAAAGGTAAGTTCTAAAACCTAGGGTAAAATCACAATTAAACAATAAAATCATAGGTCAAACATGGATTTTAACAATTAAAATAGTCAACAAAATGGTACTTATCAACTCCCCCACACTTAGCCTTGAGCGTCTCGCGAAACAACTAAATATGTATCCCCTAGATTTTCTTAAGCATAATTAGAAACAAATGAAAAGAAATTACCTAGGGTTGTCAATTCTCATAAATCTAAGATCTATGGATTAGTATCTTGTCCTTAAATCAACAACTTAGCCTTTTCATCCATCATGAATCATTGAGATGAATTTAAGTCACTAGCCTTTCAAGGAAAAATTTGGTGGCTCTCTCCTTAAGTTCTAAGTTGATGATGGAAGTGGAGCTCACTCAAACACACATGCTTCTTGCACTACCATAAGCTTGCTTATTGTCTAATCTCCACCATTATTCATGATTAGGATCAATATCTACAAAAACAAGTGAAAACATGGAAAATGGTAAGAGATGTAATAAAAATCAAGGAAATTGAAAAATGGGTAAAGTAGAAGACTTGAGTGCTCAAGGATGATTCCAATGAACTTTGACCTCTTTTCAGTCCCCTAGTGAATTCCAAAGTTTGATGGAGTCCAATTTGAATAATTCTTTTGATTTGGATGAAGAAACCTCCATTTGACTTCATTGTGCCAAGTTTTCATTTATGTGCCAATTGCTTTTGTTCTCTTTGTCAACTGCTGAATTCTATTTTTGATCTTCTCTTCTTTTTTTTTTCTTTCTCTGCTTTAGATTCCAGCAGCTACATCACATGGTAATGGAGATCCAATGATAGTGGAGAATCTAGGTGTTCCACTCGAAAATGGTTGCTAAATTGCTTTATCTCTGATTTATCTCCTCCATTGACCTTAATAGCAATTTCTTTTTCTCACTTGTGGTACTCCCCTCAAATCTGTTCTTGGAGCACATTCGGGTTAAATTTTTCATTAGAGAACTTGAAATGTCAAACAACAATTGTGGAATTAGATACTCCACATGTCTCTTTCACTATTCAACTATTGCAACTTGTCTTGATACACTTCTCCTTATGTTTAAATCTGAATTTCTCCACTCAAATCTGTTCTTGGCACACCACTTCAATTTCTTATTCCTTCTGTTTCAAGTTCAGCCTTCACGGTGACAGCTTTTCAAGTCACTGATTTCTCCAAAGCAGTTAGTGCAAATGGCTGAGTAGTGGAAAGCTTGAAATCCAGGAAGTGCACTGCAAAATTTTTTTTTTCTTCTGTGTGCTGATCAGGGCTGCTAGTCTCTGCATTTGCTCAGATTTTGTGCATTGGTTTCAGTTCTGTCCAGCTCCAATTCAGCAGCTCCAAGTTGAGTTGTTCAGCATGCAATTCATCTTCTAGCAGGGTGAACTTTGGCACAATTTTCTTTTTCTTTTGTTCCCCTTCTAATTGACACAGATTTTTCCATTGCTTCAGATTTTTGCATTACTTTTCAATTCAGAATTCACTTCAGCTTCATCTTGATACAAATCTGATACAGATTTTTTTTCTTTCTTTCCCACAGCTGCAAACATGAATGTTTGCCCTCAATCAGAATTTGAATCCGTTTCCAAGTTGATACACTGAACTGCCATAGCTTCACCCTTTGACTGATTTATGGTATCACAATTTAGTCCTTTTCCTTTTTGCATCCAATTCCGAATTCTTTCCAATACAAATCCCACTACTTTTCAGCAGCTCCAAGTCACTTTCGATAACCTTTACCACTTCCTGATTCCTTTAAAGAACAACTCAGAATTTCTTTGCAATCAAGCTTCAATAACTGTCCTTTACCAGATTAGAGCTTTGCAGATTAGTTTATATCCCTTCAGCAGCTCTAAGTCAAGCCTCGGCAGGTTACAATTCTCCCTTGCTTCAATTCAGATTTTTCTCAGCTTCAATCCAGCACAAATTTCTCTTGGCTTCAGATTATACAGTTTGTGTGCAGCTTCTACATCAGTCTCACTTCATTCTAGCATTTGACAGCTGCAAATTCCTGAAATTACAGCCAATGCGTGCCAATTTAAACTTTGTCACAGCTTGTTCTTCCTTGATTTCAGACTGTGTTCAGTTTCACTTCACTTATGATTTCCACCTTAGCACAAAATTCTTTCTTATATTTGTTAACTGCCCAGCTGAAGTTCCTAAACTACTTGTTTCAATTTTCAGCACCATGCACTTAATTTCCGGATGAATAGCCTAAACAACCAATTTCAGTTTTCAAGTTGGTGCAAAACAGATTTTGTGGTGTCTCAATATAAGCCCTTCATGTGTTTCAATTCTGACTTCTTTCCCATACATATTTCACTACATTTCTTGCACAAATTTCAGTATCTTACAACTCACTTGCATTCAATTTTCATCATTTCAGTAGCTCCAAATCAAGCCTCGGCAGGTTACAATTCTCCCTTGCTTCAATTCAGATTTTTCTTAGCAAAGTGGTCGAGTAGCTTCATAGCATCAAGAAACATACTTTTCCTCTCTTTTGACATGGCATAAATTTCCTTCATATGTGTGCCATTTGGATTACTTCTTCAACCGAATTCATCTTGGCTCCAAATTGTTTGGATCTTCAAATTGATGGTCAAGAATCTTCAATTGTTTTCAATCTTTGATCACTTCTTCTTGCTCATTTTTTACACCAAACTCCAATCACTTTGGCAAAAAAAATTTTTTTCGACATGAAGTGCATCCTTGATGAAAATTCATTCCAAATCACCAATCACTCTCCCACACTTAAATCTTTGTCCGTCTCGGGCAAAATATTATCAAGAAAACATCCCAAGCAAACAAATCCATAGAAAAATTGGGGTTAAGATTAGGAATAAGGAAAGAAAAAATAGAGTAGACATGATTTTTGCCAAAATTGATATGGAAAGGTAAACAAGGTGATTAGTCTCTATAGATGTGATCCAATCATTGAAATATGGTTTTGAAAGAACCTAAGCAAGTTCTAGAGTACAATAATATGTGTGTCACAAATATAAGGCTAATTCTCACTAGGTAAAAATAATTCATCTCAAGTCATCAATTAAGAATCTAAAACCAAGTAGTACTCAAGCATCCAAGAATTCATCCATTAGCTCAAACCCTAAGTTTTAACAACCAAATTTAATTTATTTTCAAAAGACTCTAAAATGACAATAAGTTAACCTAGAGGGATACTTTTATTTCTACTCATGCAAGAAAAAGTGACAAAAGAAATAACAAGGTATTTACAATGACTCCTATGCATTCTACTCTACTCATGCATTTATTAGCAAGGACTCAACTTAAAAGAAAATTCTAGAAGTCATAAAAGTGATGGAAAATGCAAAAAGGAACAAACTCCCCTTTATTTCTGGTGGGCGGAGTCGATCCAGAAGTAGCCTCCAACATGGTAGTGGAGGTGTCTGGGTGGTTGGGAGAACTAGGACTCCCCCACACTTAAACTTCACCAAAATTTACTCCGGTGGCCGCAGGCGATTCAGGTATAATAGCCATGTAAGTGGTGGAGTGCTTCGAATTAGAGTAAAATCATCTCCTCCTTCTTTCTGCCTTTTAGAAGTCCTTCCAGGAGGTTGAAGTCTGTTCAGTTGGAGCACCCACTCCTGAAGTCTTCTGGACCCTGCAAAACAATGTAATACCTTTCTCAAGCGTGCAGGGTCAGAAAGAAATAAAATAGTATCAGTCTCTGCATGAAATGAATCTAAATCTGCATCATGTCCAATGAAATCAATTTGTAGTGCCTCAATAAATTTTTCACAATTATTTTCTACAATATTTGCATCCAGGAACTCATCACAGATAATGAAATCAATTTTTGGCACTTCAATAAAAATATCACAATTATTTTCTACCAAGAATGTATCAAGCAATGTATTACAGCCAATAAAATCAATTTTAGGTTCCTCAATGAATTTTTCACAATTATTTTCAGCATAAGATATATCAGGAGACTCATCACAAAAATCAATATCCATTTCAGGCTCTTCTAAAAATTTTCACATTCAGCATTTTCATGATATATATCACCACATGCTTCATATTCAACAAATTCAACACTAGGCACCTCTAGGGATTTTTCACAATCAAATTCTACAAGAGATGCATCCCTAGGTGTATTAAAAACAATAAAATCAGTTTGAGGTACCTCTATGCAATTTTCAGAAAAATTTGGTGGAGTATTTACCTGATCGTGCTGAAAAATACCTGGAGGTTCTACAGACGTAGATGTATCCGTGTTCTCCTCCTGGTCAAGTAATTGTTCCACTTCAGGTTCAGGTTCTGGTGGACACTCAACTAAAGCAGGTGATCCTTGGGTTCTTACTTCCACCATGCAAGTGCCTACACTTTCTGGTAATTGTGGTGGTCCCTGGGGCTTAGTGCAATCCCCTACACCTATGGAATCATCTCCCATGCACATTCCCTCAACCATTCCTGTATCAACCAAATTAAAAAATTAGGACCATCAATAAGACTATAATCACAAAATAAAAGATGAGAAGGGTCTTGTAAAGTTTTGGAATCTAATTCAAAGTTATCACAAGCTCTGCTATCAATTTCCTCCAAGGCCTCTAAATCAGTAGGAATGGGTGATTCTTGGGGCTCAGTGCAATCCCCTACACTCTCAATCCTATCCTCTGAATTTTCTGATGCATCAATCAATATAGGTGGTTCCTGGGGCTCTGTGCAATCCCCTGCACCTATAGAATCATCTGATTGTTCTAATCTTTGAGCTTGTATTTGATTCCATTGATCAACTAATTGTGCAAGGCGTTGTTCGATGCCTTGCCGTTGTTGTTGTAAACTTTGCTGTTGTTGTAGGACTTGTTGGAAATTTTGCTATTGTAATTGTTGAACTTGTTGCAACATCTCCATCATCCTTTGTTGTTGAGCCTCACTCCAATCAGGATCATCAAAGCCTCCTTGGTTAAACTGCTGAAATGGGAGGGGCTGAAAATTCTGAGTGTCTTGCTGAGAATTCTGTCCTTGAAACTGGAAATCTTCCTGAAAATGTTGAAATTGTGGTTGAAAGGATGGTTGAACTTGCTGGGAATGGTAGCCCTAGAAATCTTGGATCTGAGGTTGAAATTGTGGTGGTAAAAACTGAGATTGCGCGGGCTGGAAATTCTGGTTTTGTTGCTGAAAATTCGGCTCGTATGGCTGTGAATATTGAAAAGGTTGTTGAAAATTCTGTATAGGTTGAAATTCTTGCTGCCATGGCTGAGGTTGAAGCTGAAATTGATTATTGCCTTGCTGAAAACTTTCAAAAGGTTGCTGGAAATTTTGTGGTTGCTGAAATTGTTGCAATGGTGGCTGAAAAAACTGATTGGGTTGCTGAAAATTCGAATGTGATTGCTGAAATGGTTGCTCAAAACCCTAGATTTGTGGCTCCCCACTCTGAATTTGTGGCTGGAAATTTGGTTGATTTTGCTGAAAATTTTGGAAAGGCTGAAAAAACTGATTTGTTGACTGATTGAATGGTTGGTTCTGCTGAAACTGCGGACACGGCTGCTGGTAAGTAGATGAAAACATTTTGAACCTGCAGCCCTGTCACAAAACAAACAAGAAAAATGGCAGTACCAGTATACAAAAGATAAAGCAAAATAAAATAGAACCCAATGATATGTCCAAAAGCATACAAGCAAAAATCAAACAAATCAACTAGTTGCTTCCCCGGCAACGGCGCCAAAAATTTGACGGACCCAAACTATGTGTCATGAATGTGGGTCTCAAATTTAGAATTTATAACTGAATGAAAGCTGGAAACCCTTTTTACAATCAAAAGTATGAAAATGTAATATAGGGGCCACAGGTCGTATTTTTCTCGGGGCTAGTTGACGTTGTTCGATTCAAGCTCGTATTTAGGTGTCGTTTGTGAATTTTCGGGTTTCGAATGTGATTGGGTTTTGGGTTGCAATCATGAAATGAAATGGCAATCAAAATGGATGAAATCAAACTAATGAATCAAATAATGTGATGGCAAGTAATCATTCAACCAATGGAAACCGAATCAAGCTAGAGAATTTAACTAAAGTTTGGACACAAATTTGATACCAAATTTCAAAACAGGTTGCTAGAAGAATTAATAACACAGGGCAAGAATTTTCAGCAGCAAGCAAACTTGGCACAAATCAAGCTAGCTACCAAATCTTGAATCAAACAATTGTAAGGAAGCTCAAAAATGTCCGAATGCAACTCTAACCAATTTCAAACACAATAGCTCACTAAAAACTACCTTAAACTTGGCACCAAGCACTGCCTAATCTGCACTTGATACAAAGTGCAGATTTTTCAGCAGTTGGCACGCAAAAGAGCACTGCTAGTGGGCTAAAATTCTTGCTACTGACACAGGAATTGTGGACTGCCAACTCTGAAGTTTAAATGACCAATTCACTTGTAAGACAAGCCACTAGTTAAGCATATACTTGAATGAGTGAAAGAGCTCAGATTCGGAAGCAAAAATGCAGAACAAAGACAGAAATTCGGCTGTATTTCTGAATGAAGAACAGAATTCAGCAGCTAAAGAATGCAACTGAGTGCAGCAATGAAACAAAGCCATTGAAATGAAGCAAAAGAATTTATAGGAAATGAATGCGGATCAAGCTGAAAGCAGAACAAAATTCTGTAGCTAAAGGATGCAAAAACTCACTCAAATGAAACCAAATCTCAGACATAAAACAGATATGCAGAATTTAGTGACATGCAGAAATTGATGCAGAAAACCAAGCTCTGAAATTCACGAAATTAGCTGAAGAAATTCCGACCAAGACTCAAACAAGGTTTACAAGATCAAGGGGCAATGATACACAGTTCAGAATAGCAGCTGAAACTTACAAAAACAGTTGCTGATATGCAACTGCTGAGACTTAAGATGAGAATAGAACTATCTACAGAAATGATCAACTGCACAGCAAACCAAGACTAAATGCTTTATCAACTAAACAGCACCTCTAGTTCTCAGGAATTAAAACGCAAAAATAAACTGAATTTGAAGTAAGAACAGATACTAATCTGATACGCAGGTTTGTAGAAGTGCAGAAATGCAGGAATTGCAGAAGTATTGGACAATTCAGAAACCGATTGGGATGCTAAATCCAAACAAACGACTGAAATCAATTCTCCAATCTATTGCCCACATAAGATTCCTAAGAACTCAATTTCAATTGATGCAAATTCAAGAACTGAAGCTGAAGCACCACTGAACTGCCGAATGTGCAGAAACTGATGTAGGATGGACACAAATGCAGATTCTGATGCATTATTGCAGCACTAAATTAAATGCCAAATTAGCAATCCAACAAGTTGAATTCAATGTACTAATCCACCATTCAGACACGCTTAAAATTGGCTAATCATTACTGGATACAAATTCAGAGAAGCTAACTAAAACTTGCTGAAATTACTGATACGCAGAAACAGAAAATTGATACGCAAGCAAATCAACAGGAATTAAATTGAAATTAAAAGCGATTATCCACTAAACAAGTTCCTAACTGACTACCTGCAAGAATTAAAGCTAGATTACAGCTGAAACAATGCCATAAACGAAATTAACCAATCTGAAATTCGAAAACAGTAACTAAACTATAGCAGAAACGAAATTTACAGCTAAAACAATGAAATTAAACTATCTAAGCTACTCCTCAACCATCCTTCAACTCAAGAGCTCCTTGGTCGTCAATCAAGGGAGAACCTCGGACCCGCAAGCTCCGCAAATCAGTGAAGATACGTCTCTACTACTGAAACAGATCAAAACCTGCTCAAACTGAAATTAGCTTCCGAATTCTTCAATCTCACTGTTGTGGCTTGCGAATTGGATTTGGGAATGACCGAGACCTTCCAGGGAACCCCTCTGGTCAGCTCGGATGTAGTGAAAATGGATCACAGCTGAGTTCGTTGAAGTCGGATAGTGAAACTGCCGAGACCTCGCGCAGCTTCGCTATTGAGCAGAAATCAATCTGAAACCTCGCTGAGATCTCTTTCACTAACCTAACCCTTGTTTTGATGATGAATTGAGGGATCGCGCCTCCTTGATGAAGAAATCTAGCTAAGAAATGGAAGAAAACTGAAGAAGAAGATGACTGCGGCGGAGACGCGACAAGGCTTGGCTGCGGCGATTTTTTGATTAAATAGTTATCAACGGACGGCTCAGATTGATCGGAGGAGATCCAACGGCAGATCTTGGTCTGATTTGAGCCAAACTTTTATGATGATGATCTGGGGTCAGGATCTGCCTTGTGGTAGCTCAGATCCTTCAGATATACAACGGATGGTCCAGATCAACTCTATCTGTGAATGGACGCTCTAGAGCCCTCCTTGCTTGATCCAACGGTTGATTTAGCTCTGATTGGAATGAAACCTTCAGATCTTGATCATAGATCTTGATCAACCCTAACCCTAGATCAGATTGCTTCATATCATCCCGGATGGCTCAGATCTAGCCGTTCTTGAATCGGACGGCCCGGATTAATCGTAGGCTTGATAATTCGATCCGGTTCCACTTCCGACTCAAGTTTGACCCAGTATGCCCTAAGTCCTTGAACCTTTGATGCCTACAAAAATAGATCAAGAATTTAGTGGCCAAATAATCCAATTTATATGTAATTTTGCAATTAAGTCCAAAATAAAGGTAAGTTCTAAAACCTAGGGTAAAATCACAATTAAACAATAAAATCATAGGTCAAACATGGATTTTAGCAATTAAAATAGTCAACAAAATGGTACTTATCAGCTAGCAGTAGACTGCTTCCTCTAGCAGTCGACTGCCCCAACTTACAAACTCACTCAACCTCACTCTGAAGTTCATCATTCGCGTATGCCTTGAGGTCCACTTCCTTGGCTTTCCTCTTGAAGTTCTCTTCCTTCAGCTCTCACCCCTTAGATGTGCACACAAGCCCGCGGCTTGCCTCCATGACATCCTTCGCGTATGCCTTTGAAGTCTACTTCCTCAGCTTGCCCTTGAAGTCCTCTTCCTTGGCTCTCGTCTCTCGGATATTTCACTCCATTGCTCCATGTGTGATTCACAAAGTCCTGCGCGACTCAAGCACACATATCAAATCAACATGAAAACCTAACTTAATCATATTGATACATACATTAAAATCCATGATTTACCGAATCAACCTTGGGTCGATTGTACCAATAAAAGTGTTATCTAATGAATCTGTTAAGTGTGCAAGAAAGTCCTAGGTAAGCTAGGCACGAAGTCTTAATCTGCAGAGTTGAGCAATAAGTCCTGGTCATGGACTGGGCACCGAAGACCTGACCGAGGGTTGGGCAATAAGTCCTGGTCATGGACTGGGCACCGAAGTCCTAATCTGGAAGATCAGACAGAAGTTTTAGCCAAGCGGGAGCTGTGGACAGAAGAAGAGACGGGTCGAGGAACGGACGTCTCGAGATCCGACAATCTCGGAGGCCGAGCAAAAGTCCAACAGGAGGAGCCGGTTGGCAAAAGATAACTTCTCCTGAGAGGAGTAGGTGAGGACACATTCCCTGAAAGAGGGAACAGTAGGCGTCGGTTCGACCTAGGGTTCCATTTGGAAGCCCAAAGTCAAAACCAAGATAGCGCAGACTGTTATTTGTACTTAATGTTATTATTACTGCTATTCTGGAACTAACCCTGGTTGTCGGAACAAGAGGTTCGTGGTTCTGCATCCCAGGCGCCTGAGAGGACTCAGGCTCCCAAGAACACAAGTGCCTGTGTTGATCCAGGCGCCCCCGATGGGTTACTTCCTGAGGCTGCGAAGCTGAGCTGCCACATCAGCATGGGACGCACCCATGAGCAGTCAGGCGCCCTAGACGTCCCAGGCGCCCTAGATAAGGGATAGACGTTGGCCAAGTCTGCAGATGAGGACGCGCCCAAATCGTTGACTTGGCAGGCGCCCTAGACAACAGTATAAAAAGGGGTTCACCCCCTGCTTCCGTACAACACTGCTCTCAACTCAAGCACTCAAATGGTCAGTTTATTTTCCTCCGTGCTCGAGTTCCAAGCACCAACAATGCTCAAGATCGATGACCTGCTTCTCTGGTCATCAGATTCTTTTTCCGGTCGTCGATATATTTATTTTAAGTGTTTTCTTTTAATTCTGTATTCGTGATTCAATTCTTGTAACATTTTTTTGAAATATAGAATTGTCCAACGAAAACGGTCAAGGACCGTGAGCCTTGGAGTAGGAGTCGTTACAGACTCCGAACCAAGTAAAAAGAAAATGAGTTAGCATTGCTTTAATTTTTTTTGCTGCGTAATATTCTTACGTATCCGCAATATCGAACCTGGTTTTGATAATGATAAAGGGTTCAAAGTTAAGGTTAAAGTGTTATCTAATGAATATGTTAAGTGTGCAGGAAAGCCCTAGGTAAGCTAGGCACGACATCTTAACCTGCAGGGTTGAGCAATAAGTCCTGGTCATGGACTAGGCACCAAAGACTTGACCGGGGGTTGGGCAATAAGTCCTGGTCGTGGACTAGGTATCGAAGTCCTGATCTGGATGATCGGGCAGAAGTCTTAGCTGAGCGGGAACTGCAGACAGAAGTAGAGACGAGACGAGGAATGGATGTCTCGAGATTCGACAATCTCGGAGGCCGAGCAAAAGTCCAACGGAAGGAGCCGGTTGGCAAAAGGTAACTTCTCCTGAGAGGAGTAGGTGAGGACGTGTTCCCCGGAAGAGGGAACAGTAGGCGTCGATTCCCCGGACGTGTTCTCCTGAGAGGAGTAGGTTCCATTTGGAAGCCCAAAGTCATAACCAAGACAACGCAGGCTGTTATTTGTACTTAATGTTATTATTACTGCTGTTCTGGAACTCACCCTGGTTGCAGGAACAAGAGGTTTGAGGTTTTGCATCCTAGGCACCTGAGAGGACTCAAGTGCCCGAGAACACAGGCACCTGTGTTGATACAGGCGCCCCAGATGGGTTACTTCCTGAGGCTGCAAAGCTGAGCTGCCACGTCAGCATGGGAGGCGCCCGTGAGCAGTTAGGCTCCCTAGACATCCTAGGTGCCCTGGATAGGGGATAGACGTTGGCCGAGCCTGCAGATGAGGACGTGCCCAAATCGGTGACGTGGCAGGCGCCCTACAACCTCACAAGCGCCCTGGACAGCAGTATAAAAAGGGGTTCACCCCCTGCTTCCGTACAACACTGCTCTCAACTCAAGCACTCAAATGCTCAGTTCATTTTCCTCCATGCTCGTGTTCCAAGCGCCAACAACGCTCAAGATCGACGACCTGCTGCTCCGGTCTTCAAATTCTTTTTCCGGTCGTCGGTATATTTATTTCAAGTGTTTTCTTTTAATTCTGTATTCGTGATTCAATTCTTGTAACATTTTTCCGAAATATAGAATTGCCCAACGAAAACGGTCAAGGACCATGGGCCTTGGAGTAGGAGCCGTTACAGACTCCGAACCAAGTAAAAAGAAAACGAGTTAGCATTTCTTTAATTTTTTCGCTATGGAATATTCTTTCATATCCGAAATTTTATCGATATTGACCCCCCTCTATTGATTCTAAACGATCCCACAGAAATTTGTAATGCTGCTATTTCGAGACATCGTCGTTGTATCTTGGGAAACGAATTGCTGTTATCCATGAGCACTTGTAGCGGAGCAATATCGTTTTATGAAGATAGTGTCCAACACTAGCCTCAACGAAATCATATCAGTTTGCATCCTCCCAGCAGAAACCACGGAATCGATTCCCAACAATCGTAAAATGATATGATGCAAACTGATGTGACATTAATCAACGAAGTTTCGACCGCCGTTCCGCACGGAGAGAAGCCGAAGAAATTTAAAGGAGTCGACTTCAAACGATGACAGCAGAAGATGTTGTTCTATCTGACAACGCTAATCCTCGTACGATTTTTGTGTGAAGACCCACCAACCACTAAGGAAGGTGATGCCAATAGCAAGACTGCATATAATGCATGGTCGCATGGAGATTTCCTGTGCCGCAACTACATTCTCAACGCATTGGACGACACATTGTATAACGTGTATATTCCGATGGAGATGACAAAATCTCGGTGAGAATCACTAGAAAAGAAATACAAAACCAAAAACGTCGGATTGAAGAAATTTATCGTCGGCCGATTTTTGGATTTCAAGATGGTGGATTCCAAGAGCATAACGTCTCAAGTCCAAGACATGCAACTGATACTACATGATCTGGATGTCGAAGGCATGAAGCTGAATAAGTCGTTCAAAGTAACCACGGTAATCGATAAACTCCCTCTGTCGTGGAAGGATTTCAAAAATTACCTCAAGCACAAGTAAAAGGAGATGAGACTTAAAGACCTGATCCTGAGACTACGAATAAAGGAGGATAATCGAAAGTTATCCAACTCTAGAGGAACGAAGCAAGCTATCGACGAGATGTCCAACATGGTTGAGCCGAATGCCAAGAAGCCAAAGCAATTCAAGAAGAAGGCTCAAGGCAAAAAATTCAAGGGCTCGTGCTACAACTGCGGAAAGCCAGGACACCTGTCCAAAGATTGTAGACGCCCGAAGAACCCAACCAAGAGTTAGAAAGATATTGTGAACCATGTTGGAACTTCTGATGACAAGCTTCCCGATTTATCGAAATTGGATCTCACTCCGATCGTGTTTGAAGCCAACACGGTGTTGGACAACCCGAAGCAGTGGTGGATCAATACTGGAGCAACACGTCACATCTGTTCTGATAAGACGATGTTCTCCAAGTATATGTCGATAAGTGGAAGAAAGCTCTATATGGGCAATTCCACTATATCGCCGATTATTAGACTTGGGAAAGTTGTCCTAAAGATGACATCTAGGAAGGAGCTAACACTCATTGATGTGTTCGACGCTACTGACATCAGAAAAAACCTAGTTTCTGGATCGACACTTATCAAGGCCGGCTTTAGACTAGTGTTCCAGTCAAACAACTTTGTACTTACGAAGAATGGTGTCTTCGTAGGTAAGAGACATTTAGAACATAGTTTGTTCTAAATGGTTATAATGACTATACACCATGAATTTGATAGTAATAAAATAAAAACTTCTAGCTATGTTGTTGAGTGTTTTAATTTATGACATGATCGACTTAGACATGTTAATAATAATACTCTGAAACGTCTCGTCAAATTAAATTATTACCAAATGTCAATGTTGAAAAAACACACAAATGTGATGTGTGTGTGGAAGCAAAGACGATGAGACTACCTTTTCATTCGGTCGAAAGATCAACGACTCCTCTAGAATTGATACATAATGTTCTATGTAACTTAAAATTCATGCAAACTAGAGGAGATAAAAAAGTATTTTATTACTTTTATCGATGACTGCATGAGGTTCTATTATGTCTTTCTTTTATGAAATAAAGATGAAGCCTTGGAGGCTTTCAGAACCTATAAAACAGAAGTTGAGAATCAACTTGATAAACGAATTAAAATAATTCGTAGCGATAGAGGTGGAGAATATGGTGCACTATTTGATGAGTTTTGTTTAGAATTTGGCATTATCCATCAGACAACGGCGACATACTCACCTCAATCAAATGGTGTTGCCGAACGTAAAAATGGGACACTAAAGGAAATGATGAATGTTTTGTTGATAAATTCAAACTTACCTCAGAACTTGTGGGGGGGGGGGGAAGCTATATTATTGGCAAATCACATTCTCAATAAAATCCCTCACAAGAAAAATGATAAAACACCATATGAACTATGGAAAGGTCGCGGGCCATTGTACAAATACATGAAAGTGTGGGGGTGCTTGACAAAGGTCGAAGTACACAAACCAAAGCAAGTAAAGATCGGACCTAAAATGTTCGATACGATATTTGTCGGATATGCCCATAACAGTAGTACATATCGTTTCATAGTTCATAGGTCAGACATTCCTGATATTCATGTGGGAACAACCATAGAATCTCGGAACGAAATATTTTTTGAAAATGTATTCCCAAATAAGAAGGGAATTGTTCAAAGTGATTGCAACGAATGTTCTAACGAACAAGACGTTCTTGAACTTAGTTGTCGAAAAAAGGACTATTGACGATAAAAGCTCAAAGCCACGTTGAAGCAAACTGTCTAAAGTTGAGAAATCGTTCAGACCGGACTTCATGACTTTTATGTCAGAAATGGACCCAAGAGCATTAAGCGAAGCTCTCTCTAGTTATGATGCCCCATTGTGGAAAGAAGCTGTCAATAATGAAATCGAGTCCATCATGAATAATCATACTTGGGAATTAGTGAACCTTCCTTCTGGTACTAAACATTATGTTGTAAGTGGATACTAAAACGCAAGTATAAAGCTGATGATCGATAGTACAAGACCAGACTTGTAGCCAAAGGATTACAACACAAGAGATATATTATCTCTATCCCAATCCTAGAATGAACATGTGTTGTCCTATCACATGTAGTGAGGTTAAGCTTATGCTTTTAATAACTTCTATACTTTTATAAGATGGAGTATGGTAGAATACTCTTGATAGAAGTGTCACCTATGTGTGTGTGAAGATAGGCCGCTTCAATGAAACACTCATGAATCTAAGATGGTGTCCATGGCCAAAACGGAACCAACCATGAGAACCAAAAGTAGGTGAGATAAGTCCCTGTGTGGGTGTTATATCTTAGTATACACAAACAGTTGAGTAGCTCAAGACATCACGCTCACTGCGCAACCTAGTATGTTCAATAACATTCCACTACGGAAGGTTCCAAGCAACAAGCTACCTCTCCCGATGCATTGACTTATCGATTGGACTCTTGTAAAGTGTCAGTATGCATACATGCATTAATTTCCATTCATGTAGGGAATTGTTAGATATTTGGATCTTAAAATACCAAATATATTTTACAAAGGAAAATCGAGGTGTCATTAACCGATAGAAGTCAGAATTGACTTTAAAAATGAAATATACGTTTCACGTAGATGTATCTTGACTATTAATTTGCTCATAACCGATTATGGGTGAACGAGAAATTAATTATTTAAATGTTAGCCCAAAATTGACATAGAAGGAAGAAGATGGAGATTAGTCTCACATCTAAAATTTCTGAAGCTGTTTACTTCCTTATATGTGTTCATGTGTTAATGGAGTTAAAAAAGAAAAACACAAGTGGTCTCTTCTCACAGATGAGCAGGTGCTCGCACCTGCGAGCTCGCCACCTGCCACGCGCACACATGCGCACGCGTGCACGCGCGCAACGTGTGCTTTATTGGTGCACTTTGCACTTTACATCGTCGCGAGGTGCATTGAGGAGCTTAAATTTATGCTTCAGGTGACATGGCATGTGACGTGGCAGTGCATACATGACACTCATGTAGGAGGAGAGAGATGACTAGACTGTTGACTGGGCAAACGAATGGCAACCATTGGATCCAAGATGGGTGCTAGATCGCAAGTGACGCGATCTGGAGCGTTGATCGCGAAGAGCCATGATCTGACCATTGGCAATGAGACTTGATCTGAAACGTCAGATCAAATCTGGCACCTGAGATCAAAGGGAGATCTAAAAGGTTACAACTATCCAAATCTGATGGATTATATTAAAGGGCTATCTGAAGGGTTACAACCCTCTAGATCGAACGACCCAGATCAATTCTAAACCAAAGGTCACACCCAGTCACCAAATGGTACTTCACGTCTTCCCTTGTATAAATAGAGACTCCTAGATGATGGATTCATTTATTCAATCATCAAAGTCTTTAGTATTCATCCCATCTTGAGCATCCATAATCTAAAAAGCCTACAAGAAGGTTCACTGCTCTCGAAATTTATAGTGGTTCTATTTCGAGACATCGTCGTTGTATCTTGGGAAATGAATTGCTACTATTTTGAGCACTTATAGCGGTACAATATCATTTTACGAATATAGTGTCCAACACAAGCCTTGACGAAATCATACAGTTTCTATTCTCCCGGTCAGCATCCTCTCTTGCTTCAGTCTTTGTCTCATCTTCAGTTTTTTTGGGCTCAGAGCCAAGCAAATCCTAGAATAATTTCAAGAGATTAAGCTCGATCGAACTTGAAAATCATCCCAAAGCATGGATCAAACTTTGGAAAATGCAGAATTAGGCCTAGAGATATCAAGAAACATGAGGGAAAAAAATAGATTGCAACCTCAGATCCCGCTGGACCGCTCCACCACAACGACATCTCCAACGTGCCACAATCAACAGAGACTCTCATCGGAGACCCTGTGTGATCGAGTAGAGCGATAGAGGAGGGGGGGGGTGATAAGTGTCATTTTGTTGATTATTTAAGGTTTTAGGATCTATTTTTGACTCATGTTTTACTTGCTTAATGGTGGATTTACCCTAGGTTCTAGGATTTCTACTCTTTTTGGACCTAATTGCAAATTTTGATATATTTGAGTTGTTTGTCACTAAATTTTTTATCTACTTTTGTAGGTTTGAAAAGATCATGGACCTAAGGTCATGTTGGGTCAAAGTTGAGTCAAAAAGTGGACTGGATCAAGTGATCAAGCGTCGACTCATATGGACCGTCCAATGCAAGAACGGTTAGATCTAAACCATCTGAGAACTTCTGATCAATTCGAGCTAGAATTAAGGTTAATCGAGTGATCAGATCAAGATCTGAAGGTTTCAGCCCAAGCCGTTGGATCACGATCAGAGGGATCTAGACCATCCATTCAAAGATCAAGGTGATTTGAACCATCCGTTGGAGATCTGACAGATCCGAGCTACCTCGAGGATGATCCTGACCCCTAATCAAGATCTGGGAAGTTTGAGTCAAATCGGACGAAGATCAACCGTTGGATGGAAGTGAAATGATCTGGGTCGTTCACTGTTTTAACTACATAAACAGATTCCCCTGTTCAGATCTGGCGTCACGTCTTCGCAGCTTAGTTCTTCATTTCTTCACTAGTTCTTCAATTTCTTCGGCAATTTCTCCATCTGAAGGCGTGGCCAACTCGATCACCACCTTGGAGCAAGATCTGGATCATTGGAAGAGGCTTCAATGGAGATTCAATCACGGATTTTCAATCGGAACAGGGGCTGAGTGAGGGTTTCATCAGTTTCTGTGATTTGATCAACTTGATTGCGATCGTGTGCAAATCTTTTCAATCGGAGCTATCTGAAGGGTTTTCTGATACACTCTGATCATCACCAAAGCTTAATCGCATTTGTTCATTGCGAGATCAAGGAGATTGGATTGGTTTTTTCCAGCTGATTGAAATCTGTGAGCAGATCTGAAATTGGAGCTATTTTCCCAGTGATTTGCGAGTTGAAGGGGTTCTTGGCTTGCTCTTGTGTGACGGCAAGGAGGTTTTGGGACAAGGAAATGGTCGAGGATTAGTTTTCTTATTGTATTTCTAATTCTAGCTATAATTTCATTTCTGAATTTTGTTTCAGCTGCTGTAGTTTACCTTTCCGAATTGATTCTGCTTTAATTAGTGATTCAAATATGTTCTTTCATTAGTTAGCTAGCTTGTTTAGTTAATCTTCACTTAATTTCATTTGCTTTTCAATTTCATCCTTGCGTATGAGATTTTTTTAGCTGCGTATCAGTTTTTGTTCAGCATTTCAGTTACATTTCTGTCTCGTATCCACTGCTGTAGTTTCTTTTCCGATCAGTTCCTGCTTTGATTAGAGTTGCAAGTCAGCACTTTTATTAGATAGATTGTTTTTGCAATGACCAATTGGATTTAGATCAGCTTTCTTTGCTTTGAGTCATATCTGTATTTCTGTTCAGCCCTGTTCTTGTGTATTAGTTCTATTCCATTCGTATTAGCCCTATTTCAGCAACTTCAGCTGATAGTCTTTGAATTTGTATCAAGGAACATTAGATCTTCTTGAGCTTCTCTGAATTTAGAATAGTTAACTCGGATTCATGCTTGCATTTTGCTTGTTTCTGAAATCGAGTTGCTGCTGCACCCTTTTTACTCATTTCTGCATTTCTGAATTCATGTCTTCAATTAGTTGCTTCTGAATTGGTTAGATTCTTTTCTGCAGTTTCAGTGTATCATTCTTGCAGCCAATTTCGAGCACTTGATCTTACTTGTTTTGTTTGTTTGTTATGCGTTTGAATTGTTCTACATTTCTGCACTCTCATTCTGAATTCCTGTACAATAATTTCTGCATACATGTTTCTGAATGGACCTGCACTTTTAGTTAAAATTTCTTCAGTCAATCTTGCGATTTCCTTCCTTGGTAGCTTTGCTTTCCAAGCTTAGTCGATTAGTTTCATTTCAGGAGTGTTAGTACTAACTTTGGCACTTTGTATCAATTTTGGCACATAAGCTTTCTTCCTTTGCGCATAAAGTTTGTTTCATTTTCTTTTCACTTTGTATCAAGTTTTCATTCCTGAAATCATGTTCATAATTCTGCATTAGTTTCAATCTTAAATGCCAGCATTACTTTGATTCAATTACCTAGAGTTGGAATGCGATTGCTATAGTACTTGTTATTAGTTTGAATCTCCAAATCCGAAAATCTACCTTGCTTTGTTCAAGTTCATAATTGTTTAGTCCTTAATTGTCATTACCTAGTTTAAGTCACTTAGTTAAGTTTTCTTTACTTCTCATTGCTTCTCCATTTCTATTTGAAACCAAACCCACATTTCATTTGAAACCCAAAAATATAAACGATACATAAACTCGAGCACGAATCGAACAACTTGAACTAGCCCTAGGAAAAATACGACCTGTGGCTCCTTTACTACGCTTTTATTCTTTGATTGCAAAAAGGGTTTCCAGCTTATAAATATCTAAATTTGAGACCCACATTCGTGACAGCTCTTTTGGGTCCATCAGGGGGGGGGGAGAGGGTGAATAACACTCTCGAAAAACTTTAGATTTCTTTAAATGAGTACACAGGGGAAAACAATAAAGTAGAAAACAAGCAATGCTAACACATTTGTTTTTACTTGGTTTAGAGTCTGTGATGGCTCCTACTCCAAGGCCCATGGTCCTTGACCGTTTACTTTGGATAATCACTATCAGTTCAAAAATGATTACAAAGTACAAGTATAAGAATACAAATAAAAGATTTGATAATACTGACAAAAGAAAGATCATAGCTTTAGCATCATTGTTGGAGCGTTGCAACGTTGTAGGGCGTAGCACACAAGAGAGAATGTTGTTGAGCAATTGATGATTCAGCCATTGGTCGAAGGCCCCTTATAAAGGGTCATTCGGGCACCCGTATAGCCATCTCGGGTTCTCCCAAGCCTGCGGTTTGGCTGCTAGTCGATGGGAGCTTGGTCCAACTTTTATCCATAATCAGACACCTATATCAATTTGGGCGCTTGAGTACCATCCATCCCGTGCGCCCGAGTGCCTCTCAGGCGCCTAAAGCTCCGAGCGCTTAACTTCATATGAGCACCTGAATTCCGACAGTCAACTTTTTCCATTCTTTTGCTTTGCTTCAAAACAAGGTTAGAACACAAAAAAATAATATAGAATGCATGTGTTCTGACAGATCATGCTATCCGGTCATGACTTTTAGATTTCAACCAAAATTCTAGGTCTGATCGACGTCTACTATCCCCTCTTTCAGGGAACGCGTCTTCACCTACTTCTCTTAGGAGAGATTATCTGCTGCTAACCTCCGGTTGGACTTTTGCTTAATCTCTGATGACTCCAGCATTCGCGACGTTCAATCCTTGATCCGTCTCGACTTCTGTCCGTTGTCCTCGCTCGGCCAAGTCTTCTGCCCGATCCTCCATATCAAGACTTCGGTGCCCAGCCCTTGGCCAGAACTTAGTGCCCAGCCCTTGGCCAGGACTTAGTGGCCAACTCTTAGTCAGGTCTTAGTGCCCAGTTTTCCGAAACCAAGTCTACGTTGCCCAACACTTGGCCAGGACATAGTGCCCAACCCTTGGTCATGACTTCATTGCCCAACTTTCGACCAGGATTTAGTGCCCAATCTTGTAGATCAGGACTTAGTGCCTAGGTCAACTAGGACTTTCATGAACGCTTAGAGTAGCTTGTTAGATTACAATTAACACTTAACTTTGAACTTGATGATAGCCCAATAACAAGTGTGTCACGAATGAGCCTCAAATTTAGATATTTATAAATTGAAAACCCTAGCTCACAAAATTAAATGTAGTACAGGGGCCTCAAGTCGTATTTTCCAAGGACTAATTAAGAGTGTTTAATCCAAGCTTGAATTTTGTCGTTAAATGTTTTTGGGTTTTCAAATTAAAATGGGGGTTTGTTTTGCGATAAGAAATGAAATTTTAAACGGAAACAGAATGAATGAAACTAAAGCAGGAATTAGCTGAAAATTGCGAAAACTAAACTTAATCCTATTTGAGAACTAAGCAATGCAATTGAAGACTATGAAATTAAAATTCAAGAACTAAAATGGAATGCAAGAAGTTTAAAATAAACTAAGAGATTGGCAAACAAACATTCAAAGTAAATGCAGGAAATCTAACTAACAGTAGATTTATGAAGTATAGAACTCAAGAAACAAGATTAAATGAGCTGGAAAATGCCTGATCGGTCAACAGACCGATCAGATACAAGCCTGATAGGATTGGTGACCGATCAGATGCTGTCTGGATCGATCGAACAGACCGATCAGTTGCTGAAACTGATGAAAACTGAGACAGAGTCGATACAATTGAAACTAAACAAATACTCAGAAATAGAATTGACAAAAAGTAAACATCAGATTATCAACTTCACCAAGACTTCTTTCTTGCTGTCACACAAGAATCAGCTAGGAACCCCCTAGCTTGACAAATCAGCAGAGATTTCCCTCCAGCGATCGATTAAGCTTCAGATTTGTGTTCAGCTCCGATCTCCTCAAACTTGATGAGTTGGATTGCGATGGTGGCTCAGGGACCCTCAGAGCTCTTCAGAGAACCCCTCTGAATGCTCCGATTGATGAAGATTGGTGACCAAGTAGGAGATGGTCGGATGAAGCAAACTCTCGGCGAAACCCTCACCGGAGCTTGGCATCTACGCAATTGCTTGCAACTTCGCCGGAAACCTCCCTTGATGATTCGGAAACTTGAGCAAAGAATCAGATCTGATGCGGTCGCGTGAAGAAACGAAGAAGAACTGGAAAACAGAAGCAGAATTCGCGACGACGAGCTCGGGCGGAGAAATTTCCTGATTTCATTAACTACAATTCAAAATGGGCGGCTGTGATTATCCTTGCCTCATCCAACGGTCGGATCTCATCGGATTGAGACCACTCTCCAGATCTCCATCAATGGTAAGGATTTGCTCTCCTCAGCTTGGATCGTTCAGATCTTCAACGGATGGCTCAGATCTCACTGCCCCTTAAATGGATGGTTTAGACTCCTCTTAAGCTTGATACAACGGTCAGATGACTTCTGATTTGGACCAAAGCTTTAGATCTTGATCGATGGTCTTGATTAACTCTATCTTGGGCTCGGATTGATCAGAAGCTGACAGATGGCTCAGATCACCCCGTTTCTTGATCGGACAACCCACATTGATCAATCTCTTGATCCCCTTGATCGAAGCCAATTCTGAACTCAAGTCTAATCCAATCTGATCTAGGTCCATGATCATTCAAGCCTACAAAATTAGATTCAAATTTTAGTGCCAAAACATCTTAAATATATAAATAATTGCATCTAAAGCCAAAATAGAGACAACTCATGGAACCTAGTGTAAATACAAGATTAAGCATGTAAAAAGGGATCAAAATATGGATTTGAGAGCCTAATTTAATCAACAAAATAGTAATTATCAACTCCCCCACACTTGCTCTTGGGCGTCTCGCACAACTAACTAATCATGTACCCTTAGATTATTCTCAATCATAGTTAGAAGCAAATGAAAGGAAATTACCTAGGGTTGTCAATTCTCAAAAATCTAAACTCAATGGACTAGTATATTGTCCTTAGTCAACAACTTAGTATACTTCATCCTTCATGACTCATTGAGATAAACTAAATGTTGATGCAGTCTGGCCCGATTGTTGTTTTGGTGTTGACAACGATTTAAGTTTGGTTGAATGAATTCGGATTAAGTCCTGGTCGGGGACTGGGCACGAAATCCTAGTGAGTGAAGCTAGGTTGAAATCCCGGTGAGTGAAGCCGGGTCCTAGTGAGTGAAGCCAGGTGATTGAAATCCTAGTGAGTAAAGCTAGGTTGAAATCCCGGTGAGTGAAGCGGGGTCCTGGTGATGAAGCCAGGTGATTGAAATCCTAGTGAGTGAAGCTAGGTTGAAATCCCGGTGAGTGAAGCCGGGTCCTGGTGAGTGAAGCCAGGTGATTGAAATCCTAGTGAGTGAAGCTAGGTTGAAATCCCGGTGAGTGATGCCGGGTGACTAAAATCCTGGTGAATGAAGCCAGGTCCTAGTGAGTGAAGCTAGGTTGAATGAAGTCCCGGTGAGTGAAGCTGGGTACGGAATCTTGGTCCGGGGGACTGAGCACGAGTCAGAGAAGGCTAGGGAGCCGTTCTCTTGACTTAGAGTTGAATTTGGAGTCGCTGGATTGGTTTGGTGACCGATCAGGGAGATTGACACGAACTCCTATTGTGGATCGGTCTGGTGACCGATCCAGAGAAGGCTGATCGGTCTGGTGACCAATCAGGGAGAGAACAGAAAGGTTTCTGTTGAGCTCCTGATCGTTCTGGTGAACGATCAGGGAGAGGTCAGTAGCCTTGGTGTGAAACTCTTGATCGGTCTGCTGGACCGATCAAATATCGCGAGTTCCTCATTATGACCGATCAGGATGGATCCTGATCGGTCAGGGAGTGACCTGATCGGTCACCAGACTGATCAGGGAACACCCTGATCGGTCGGGTGACTGATCAGTGGTTTTGGCTTGCGAAGCTGGAAAGACCCTCAGCAAAGGGGTGGATCGGTCAGGTGATCGATCCACGACCTATGATCGATCTGGTGACCGATCACTAGAAGTCGCGATCCTAATTTTCTCACTGGGGACCGATCAGGCTGGAGCCTGATCGATCTGGGCTTACCCTGATCGGTCCGGTGATCGATCAGGGTCATCTCTGATCGGTCCGGTAACCGATCAGTATCTATAATATTAATTCGAAATCGCTGTCAGACTTCTGATCGCGTCTGCGTTTTCTCTGTTACCTGCTGATATTGTGTGATATTGTTTGATATGCATTCGCTAAGCTTCTGTTGGAGTGTGCAGACTTTACAGGGATGATTCAAACAATGGAGGAGAGTCAAATGGGGACTTTCCATCGAGCAGGTTTGTCTGTTTACTCATTTCAGGTCTCAACGGGTTCTGGCGCGCGGCTGGCAACTGACGGAGGCTCAGCTGGAGAGGTCTCCGGTGGACTGAGTGCTTAGGGAGTCAGGGGGTCAGTCTGTGGCTTCAGTGGATGCTGATGGAGAGCCTGGTGATGAGAGCAGAGGCTTAACACAAAGCTGGAAGCAGAGGAGCGACAAGGAAGAATAGACAAAGAACTTAAGGAGTTCGGCTTGGTTGTTTGTGTGCTCTCTGTTGCTTTGTGCTTAAGTGTTCTTGCTGTATTTTTGTGAGCATTCCTTCTTAGTCTCGTGAGCTTATCTTGTATCTTATTGAGACGCTTATGGAGAGGTTTCTCCACCGAGAAGGAGGCGCTGTTTTATCCGGGTCACCGGGGCTTGATCTGTCGATGATCAAGGGATCACCCATCTCACGGGCACGCCAAGGAGTAGGGGCAAGTTATCCCCGAACCTTGTACATCGCGGTGTTAGCGTCTGTGGTTTGTATTCTCCATTTCTGCATTTCTGTTAAGTTTGTTTCTCTGTTTGTTTTGTTTCCGCTGCGGCTAACCTAGTGTAGAAGAGTTCAAAGAGAGCAAGAGTTTTGTGTCTGGCTACATTCACCCCCCCCTCTATAGCCATCCAAGCACCAACAAGTGGTATCAGAGCTTGGGGCTCTGTTCAAGCGGCTTAACATCCGAGAGCATACAACAACAATGGCTTTGAGAGAAGGGTTCACCACCAGCCGACCTCCATTCTTCGACGACACTGATTTCCAATATTGGAGGTCAAAGATCGAGTATTATCTCAAGATGAACATCAACACATGGTTCACTGTGAAGGAGAGTTTCTCTCCTCCAAAGGATGTTGAGGGAAAAGATCTAGACTTCTCAATGTGGTCGATTGAGCAAACTCGCAAAGGAGAAGCCGATACGAAGGCGGTTGTCACATTACAATGTGGGATGACCAAGGACTAACTAATCAAAGTTGGTCCCTTCACAAGTGCTAAAGACCTATGGAGCAAGCTCATTGAGCTCCATGAAGGCACTCAAGATACCCGGATAGCCAAGAGGGACTTGTTCCTCAACCAACTGCAAAATCTCACCATGGGAGAAAATGAAAAGGTAAGTGAACTCCATGGAAGATTCAAAGAGATCCTCAACAGCTTGCATTCCATCAATGAGAAGGTAGAGAACCGAGATCTTATAAGGTATATCCTCAAAACTTTCCCTAGGAACGCCTTATGGTCATCCATGGTGGATGCTTACAAGGTTTCCAAGGATTTATCTTTTGTTAAGTTAGAAGATCTATTTTGTGAAATGGAGCTACATGAGATCTCTAACAAAAGTCCAAAGGATAAAGGTATTGCTTTAGTGGCAGGTGACAAAAAGAAGAAGAAGGAGAAGAAGAAGGAAAAAGATGAGGAGAAGACTTACTGTCACGTGGCTCTAGTGGCCTTAGAAGAATCAAACAAAGAGAGTGAAGACGAATCAAGGAGCTCCTCAACCGTGCCTTCATCATCTTCGGATGATGAAGAGGTAATCTCTCCCGAGTTAGACAAATGCTATAGAATAATAGCATGTTTAACTAAGTTGTTAATGAAATCTATGAACAAAGCAAAATTATTGAAATTAGAAATAGAGGAGTTGAAATCCTCTAAGGTTGAGGATATTCATGATTTGCATGTTAAAAATCTTGAGGATGAAAATAAGGGCTTGAAGAGTGAAGTTGAAAACCTCAAGAATATTCTTGAGAAGTTTTCAACAAGTTCTAAAACATTAGATATGATTCTAAATTCACAAAAAGCGGCTTACAACAAGGTTGGTTTAGGTTACCAACCTAAAGAACCTAGTATCATGTCACTAATGTCTAGAACACATTTTGGATCATCAAATAATTCTAAGGTTCAAAAAGCTAGAAAAAAATTGACTATGGCATGGGTGCCTAAGTCTTTCATTATTGATGCATTAGGTCCCAAAATTTGGGTACCTAAAACCTCTATCTTTAGAATTATATAACTTTGATTGAGGGGGAGCATCTATCAATATGGGTGGTTGATATTTGGTGCTCCAAAACATGACCATTCCTAGTTAGGGATGTGCTTCCCATTTCTCCATTTAATGGATATTTACTACCCATGAGAAATGGTTTTCATCTTGAATTTAGATGATTGGGGTTAAGTAAATGGGAATCATAAACAATAGAGATACTTTGAAAATTTCTCCATCTATACTGGAAAATTTTCCTATTCGCTTTTATGGGCAATTTGGGAATAAATATTTGATACAAACTTGATCTCAAATTGATTAGAACCATGAACTTGAATTAGAACGATGAGTTGCTTAAGATTGCATGTTGTAGTTCGCTGTAAATCTAGAAGTTAGCCATAATGTCAAAATTACAACTTAGTGTTGCAATATCATATGATATGTCTTAGGCTTAACTTTCCCTCAATATTTTTGGAGATGAACTTAGTTAAGTATGCCATGATCTTACTATTTGTGTGATTAACATTAATCTATGGCATGCAAAGTTTGGTTAAGAACAAGATGAACACATAGCTTGTGGTAATCATTATAAAAATTTTCACAACGACTCAATGCTTAAGTTCTATGATCTAGTGATTTCCTTGTATCAATCTAAATCAAGATTCTAGGACTTAGGATATATATACATGTATCCCCAACATCTAGCTCATCACATTTTTTTATCATGACTTAAACCTTGTATGTGTGGGCTTTACTCTCAAGTTATATTGGAAATGATTTTCTTTGATATGGAAATATACATTTTGGTTAAGGGACCTCATGATTAGGATCAAATGGATTAAACCTGATGGTATTAGGGTTTAGTGTGTTTGACGGATGAAACAAACCGGTTTCTGAAACTGATCAGTTTCAGAAAACCTTTCTGTATCACACCTTATCGGTCCACCAACCGATCAGGACTCACCCTGATCGGTCTGCTGACCGATCAGATCAATGCTGATCAGAAAACTCCCAGACCGTTCCAAATGGTGACAGACTACTCCTCAGTCCGATCATCCAACCAATCCTTTTCCTTCAAATTGATGAATCATCAATGGGACTAAGAGTTAGGTTCATGGTCAAGACATACTTGGAACAAACCTAATACTGATTCGATACAAACCCGCGTTGAAATTTTTGAAATTCATATGAACGGGTTGTTTGAATCATGTCTCTTGATCTTTGATCTCTTGTTCCTTGATAAGGAGTAACTGTTAGTCATGAAACTCATGTCGTATTTCAGGAATTTTTCTGAAATACCTATTGTCTACACCCCTGTGATGGAACTTCAATTGTTAATGCAGTCTGATCTTGAACGAATAAGAATTACAGAAATTTTTCTAAAAGCTGATCGTCTATAGATAAATCAGAAATTTTTATATCATCAGTCTGATGAAGCTACATTACTTACTTGTCATATGAAGCATATACATGTTGACCATGATATTTTTCTGTATATGTTGTCATGTGCAAATCACAATTACCTTTGATTATTTTGGGTTTGGGGAGAGACCCTCGTTTAAGGGGGAGTGTGTTTAAACTTAATAACCATACCCTTTTCGATGTTTGACAAAGGTGGAGAGAATGGTTGATTAAGTTTAGGGCTGTGATATTGTAGGGGGAGAATCATGATTCCCTTATGATAATTGAATGGACTTCAATTGATCTAATACCTAAACTTAAATCGGGATTGTCAAACAACAAAAAGGGGGAGATTGTTGATGCAGTCTAGCCCGATTACTGTTTTGGTGTTGACAACGATTTAAGTTTGGTTGAATGAATTCGGATTAAGTCCTGGTCGGGGACTGGGCACGAAATCCTAGTGAGTGAAGCTAGGTTGAAATCCCGGTGAGTGAAGCCAGGTGATTGAAATCCTAGTGAGTGAAGCTAGGTTGAAATCCCGGTGAGTGAAGCCGGGTCATGGTGAGTGAAGCCAGGTGATTGAAATCCTAGTGAGTGAAGCTAGGTTGAAATCTCGGTGAGTGAAGCCGGGTCCTGGTGAGTGAAGCCAGGTGATTGAAATCTCGGTGAGTGAAGCCGGGTCCCGGTGAGTGATGCCGGGTGACTAAAATCCTGGTGAGTGAAGCCAGATCCTAGTGAGTGAAGCTAGGTTGAATGAAGTCCCGGTGAGTGAAGCTAGGCACGGAATCTTGGTCTGGGGGACTGAGCACAAGTCAGAGAAGGCTAGGGGGCCGTTCTCTTGACTTAGAGTTGAATTGGGAGTCGCTGGATCAGTCTGGTGACCGATCAGGGAGATTAGCACGAACTCCTGTTGTGGATCGGTCTGATGACCGATCCAGAGAAGGCTGATCAGTCTGGTGACCGATCAGGGAGAGAACAGAAAGGTTTCTGTTGAGCTCCTGATCGTTCTGGTGAACGATCAGGGAGAGTGTTGGTACCGGGTGCATGTTGACATGGATGCGGGTTCGTAATTTTAAAATTAATTACGTGCAGCGGAAGTTTAGCATAAATAATTTCTCAAATTATTTAACCAGACATCTAAGCATGCAACTTTATCTTGTGTAGACATGATCATATATTTATAATTTTGCAGAAACATAAACTAATTTACGTATTACCTCGCGTAACTCAAAGGAAGGGACGAGATCCAACCGTAAGCGTCCCTTGGAAGCTCCGCCTCTATTGGCGTCCACGCCGAGTATCTTCGGGATGACTTCATAAAGCCACGAGTTTCGTGTTCTCGAGAACTACTAGATTCTCCGAGAACGCGACAAGAAAAACCAAGAGAGAAGTAATCACATTGAAAAACTCACTACCAAGGTTGGCCGGAATCACAATTCCGGCGAGAAGGAGGAAGATGACTTGCGCCCAATCCCAAGGTGATGATGGCTGGAGAGGAAGATCGTCCCAACGGAAGAACTTCGTCGCCTCGGTGCTTCTCCTTGTGCTCACGGCAAGAAGAAGGGAGAAGAACCTTGTGGCCGGCCAAGAGGAAGAAGGGTGGAGAGGGAGAGAGTCCAGGCAAGAATACTTCGATTGATTTCCAAGCCTTGCCTTGGGTCCTTTATATATTGGTCTCTCAACCGCCAAGTCTCTTTTTTCTTATGGAATAAATTTTCTATGACTTATTCTATCATGCCAAGTTTTATCATATTTTAATTCATGATAAAATCGACCAAGTCTCCTTTTTTCTTATGGGATAAATTTTCTTATCATGGTAAATCAATCCATGATTGATTTTATAAAATAAAATAAACTAATCCATGGTTCATTTTAATTTTCATGAAAAATAAACCAAACCTTGGTTTATTATATAAAAAAATTTATATCATCCATAATTTTATAAAACAAACCACACTTGGTTTATTTTATAAATTGAACCAAAAACTTGGTTCTCTCCCTTTGTTGTGGCCGACCAAGCAAAGAGGAGGGAGAGCCTCATTGGCCGGCCCATCCAAGTCACGCCCCAATGAATTAAACTTATTTAATTCATCTATTAAGTCTTCAAAAGACTTAGCCATTTTACACTTCCGATGCGTCTTTGAAAAATTCAGATTCGACTTATCGTTTGGCTTAACCAAACCTAATCTCTCTTGATTGGAAAATCCAATTTTCAACACATTTTAAATCTCTCCGATTACTCGTAGTGCGTGTGACTAAATAGGCTTTCAATTTATGTTGGCCGTCTATAATTAATCAATTATAGAACGATCATGAGTGGCACCTAGTAGTACATCATGATCCCCAATTAATCGAAAGATCAACGGTTGACCTCAGAAACAATTCTGAAACCCTTCAGCAGCTATAATGAATCGTGCCTCATTCCCTTCACCATCTTATACCCACTTGGTTCAGGACATGGTCTATGTGTGTCAGTCCCCACTAGGCTGACTACGTCACACCTAGCCCAAGTAACGTTTTCTCGTCCTACGGATTCTAATGACTCTCATGTATTTAAGAGATTCATACTCTAAACATGTCATGCTCTGGCTAGAGGCTTCGAGTAACAATCCTACGATAGGCCTTGGGTATACATCTCCTCGCAAGGAGTGGTGAATCCTTTGTAGGTTGTTCAAACATCTTCGGGCACTTCGGCTTATACCCAATCATCCTATGTCCACACCTCCTTGGAGATGCTTGCTTAAGATGTCAAAGTATAAGTCTCCATGACCAAGATGACTTGAACACCGCAAGTCAAAGGAACATCGCACTTAAGCTGCAGTAAGAACTTCATTGACATATCTATATATAGACTACCATATGAACTTTTACAGCCAGTCACTCCAATGAACTAGTTCCCTTAACTAGCATTCATGTTTATCTCCGGATATCCCAATGTCACCAGCCAATGAGAATCAGCTGATTAGAGAATAACCCATGCTAGTCTCAACAGAATTGATAGTGTCCGTATTTATCAATTCATCGACTAGGGACAATTTCAATACTTCACAATTGCACATGTAGAGATAATCACTAGTTGTGAATTTATCACAAATTCTCTCATGTTGTGAATTGTATTGCGGACATTCAACAAATGAGTTTAAGATCTCAATCAAATACATAAACATGTATACTCAAATAGTGAATATTCATTTATTAAAATAAATGATTACAATCATAAGGCGATTGCCTTAGGACACTTTTCTCATATCACTAACAAACTCCCACTTGGCCTAATGCCAATCGCTATGGTATCCAATACCACAGGCTCTAACATGACCCTCAAATTTGCTTTGAGGCAAGGCCTTAGTTAAAGGATCCGCTAAATTTCTTTCAGTGGGAATTTTCTCAATTTGTATATCATTCCTACTTATAATCTCTCTGATCAGATGATAGCGGCGAAGCACATGTTTGGATCGCTGATGAGACCTTGGTTCCTTCGCTTATGCAATAGCTCCATTGTTGTCGCAATAAACCGGTATTGCTTCATCAATGGTTGGAACCACACCAAGTTCTGAGACAAATTTCTTGATCCAGACTGCTTCCTTTGCTGCTTCCAAAGCTGCAATATATTCCGCTTCCGTGGTAGAATCCGCTACGGTGTCTTACTTGCAACTCTTCCAACTTATTGCGCCTCCATTCAAAATAAATACATATCCGGACTTAGATTTGGAGGCATCCTTATCTGTCTGGAAACTGGCATCTATATACCCACGTATTATCATATCACCTTCTCCATATATTAGGAACACATCCTTAGTTCTTCTCAAGTACTTGAGGATTATCTTGACAGCCGCCCAATGATCCATTCCTGGATCAGACTGGTATCTGCTTGTGACGCTCAGAGCATACGATACATCGGGCCTAGTACATAACATAACATACATGATAGATCCTATCGCAGATGCATAAGGAATCTTATTCATGCAAATCCTCTCATCTTCTGTGCGCGGACACATAGACTTCGAAAGGTTGATCCCATGCCTGATGGGAAGGTAACCTTTCTTGGATTCCGACATGCTAAACCTTTCTAGCACTCGGTCTATATATGTAGACTGCGAAAGACCAAGCAACCGTTTTGATCTTTCTCTATAGATTCTAATCCCAAGGATATAGGTTGCTTCTCCCAGGTCTTTCATGGAGAAAGTTTTGGACAACCAAATTTTAACTGACTGTAAGACTGATATATCGTTTCCTATAAGTAATATGTCATCGACATATAACACTAGGAATACGACTGTACTCCCACTAACCTTCTTATACACACAAGGTTCGTCAGGATTTTGTGAGAAATCAAACTCTTAGATTGTCTCATCAAAATGGATGTTCCAGCTCCTGGATGCTTGCTTTAATCCATATATGGATCGTCGAAGCTTGCATACTTTGGTTTTATTAACCGATGTGAAACCTTCAGGTTGTATCATGTATACATCCTCAAGCAGGTTTCCATTAAGGAAAGCTGTTTTCACATCCATTTGTCATATCTCATAATCATAATGAGCTGCTATAGCTAGGAGCATCCGAATGGATTTAAGCATAGCTAGTGGCGAATAGGATTCGTCATAATCAATTCATTGTTTCTGACGATATCCTTTTGCCACTAATCTAGCCTTAAAGGTAACAACATTACCTTCCATGTCGGTTTTCTTCTTGAAAACCCACTTGCACCCTATGGGCTTAATCCCTTCAGGTGGGTTAACCAAGTCCCATACTTGATTTTCGTACATGGAATCCATTTCTGACTTCATGGCTTCAAGCCATTTATCCCTTTCTGAATTTTTCAGAACATCTTCATAACTGATAGGTTCGTCATCGTTAATGAGTAACACGTCGTTCGATTCACTTATAAGAAATCCGTATCTCTCTGGAATATTGCGTGTCCTATCAGATCTACGAAGAAGTGGTGTTGTTTTAGGTTCAACTGATAGCTCATCATTATGAGTTATTGGTTGTGGGTCTAGACTAGGTGTCTCTATAATGTCTATTGGAGTTTCTTGAACTTCTTCAAGTTCAATGCTACTCCCATTGTTTTCTTGTAAAAGAAATTCTTTTTCTAGAAATACAGCATGCCTTGAAACAAACACCTTTTGTTCCAAGGGATGATAGAATTGGTAACCCTTCATTTCCTTAGGGTATCCAATAAATAGACATTTATCAGACTTAGCATCCAATTTGTCTGATACAGTCCGCTTTACATAAGCAGGACAACCACATATCTTTAGGTGAGATAAATGAGGTTTCTTACTATTCCACGTCTCATATGGAGTAGTAGAGACTATCTTGGTCGGGACTCTGTTTAGCAAGTAAACAGCTGTCTTAAGCGCATAGCCCCAAAAGGATTTTGGAAGAGTTGCATGATTCATCATAGATCTAACCATGTCCATCAAGGTTCGGTTACGCCTCTCAGATACACCATTATGCTGTGGTGTATATGGCGGAGTCCATTGAGACAATATCCCATTGTCCCTTAGATAATCTTGAAAATTTTGACTTAAGTATTCACCACCCCGATTGGATCGAAGTATCTTAATACTTTTGTCAAGCTGTTTCTCTACTTCAATTCTGAACTCTTTGAATTTCTCAAAAGCTTCAGATTTGTGTTTCATTAAGAACACATACCCGAATCGTGAGTGATCATCGATAAAGGTAATGAAGTAGCTATAGTCTCCTTGTGCAAGAGTTGACATTTGTCCACATACATCAGTATGTATTAGACCAAGCAATTCTCCCACTGGTTTACCTTTTTCGGAAAAGGGTAATTTCGTCATCTTGCCTTTCAAGCATGATTCGTATGTATCAAATGAACCAGGTTCAAATGATTCCAGAATTCCACATCGGTGTAATTTGGTCATGCATTTCTTGCTTACATAGCCAAGACGACAATGACACGTATAGGAGTCTATTTGATTATCTATTCGAGCACGTTTGTTGCTAACTTCGATATTGAAAACGTCACCGGATAAATCTAACATGTAGATACCATTGCATAAAGTTCCGGTCCCATAAAGAACACCATTTAAAGTTATGTAACATCAATTGTTACTAAAAGTTAAATGGTAACCCTTTTCATTCAAGCATGAAATAGATACAATGTTCTTTATTAACGAAGGAACAAAATAACAATTATCCAATTCTAAGTCAAGTCCAGTAGGGAGCTTTAGCAAATATGTTCCGATGGCAATAGCAGCAATCTTTGCTCCATTTCCAACTCACAAATTCGCTTCTCCCTTGACGAGTCTTCTTCTATTCCTTAGCCCGTGTATGTCATTACATATATGTGAGCTACACCCAGTATCAAGTACCCAGGTGTACGAGAAAATAGAGTGATATTCAATAACGAAGATGCCTGAAGAGGATGGGGCATCGGATGCCTTCTTCTTCAAGGACTCAAGATAAACCTTGTAGTTTCTTCGCCAGTGGCCCTCCTTGCCGCAGTGATGGCAAGTGCCTTTTGGTGCCTTTTCAATCCTTTTGGCCTTAGTTAACTTATTGGTGTCCAAAATGGAACGCAAATTCAGAGAAGACATGATCAGGTGATTATCCTAGATATACAAATTGAGGTTATGTGATGAGAATGATAAAGAATGCATCAATATACATTAATTAAATCCTATTTATTTTTCGAATTGAATAACCCTTTTTATCAATTCGGGAGATCGTAGGAACATCTCCAAATAGGTTGATATCCAACCATAGATAAGAACAACCATGGCTGGAGTCCATTAAGTTATTCTTACCTATGAAGGTAGGTAATTATACCGATTACATATTACACATATGTAACTATCACATTATGCTATCAACTAATTGAATGTTTGCATATATCATTGGGTTGTTAACTCATTAACAAATATGCAACAATATACATAGCACCCAACTACACCTCTCTTTACATCGACCTTGGCTGTGGCACAACAAATCGATGCTCCAAGCTTAAGGCTGACCCATTAATCAAGAAATAGTTTGAATATGGTTGGAGCTCATTCAACTGTTTAGTCAGGCTTGGATGTGTCCAACAACCAAAACTAAGGATTGACCTCTGACTCCAACTATATTAATCATAAACTAATTCCATGGTTTGAACATGTTGAGGTTCAAGCCGGGCATGAATGTGTCCATCAACCCAAACGAGAAACAAAACTTCGGTTCTAACCATATTAATAGAAGGTGTTGGCCTTAATATTTTGTAAGGGGGTTTAGGTCTCATCTTTTTCTTTTAAGCACATTCATGATGTTAGTGATATGAGAAAAGTGTCCTAAGGCAATCTCCTTATGATTGTAATCATTTATTTTAATAAATGAATATTCACTATTTGAGTATACATGTTTATGTATTTGATTGAGATCTTAAACTCATTTACTGAATGTCCGCAATATAATTCACAGCATGAGAGAATTCATGATGAATTCACAACTAATGATTATCTCTACATGTGCAATTGTGAAGTATTGAAATTGTCCCTAGTCGATGAATTGATAAATACGGACACTATCAATTCTGTTGAGACTAGCATGGGTTATTCTCTACTCAGCTGATTCTCACTGGCTGATGACATTGGGATGTCCGGAGACATTGGGATGTCCGGAGATAAACATGAATGCTAGTTAAGGGAACTAGTTCATTAGAGTGACTGGCTGTAAAACTTCATATGGTAGTCTATATATAGATATGTCAATGAAGTTCTTACTGCAGCTTAAGTGCGATGTTCCTTTGACTTGCGGTGTTCAAGTCATCTTGGTCATGGAGACTTATACTTTGACATCTTAAGCAAGCATCTCCAAGGAGGTGTGGACCCAGGATGATTGGGTATAAGCCGAAGTGCCCGAAGATGTTTGAACAGCCTACAAAGGATTCACCACTCCTTACGAGGAGATGTATACCCAAGGCCTATCGTAGGATTGTTACTCGAAGCCTCTGACCAGAGCATGACATGTTCAGAGTACGAATCTCTTAAATACATGAGAGTAATTAGAATCTGTAGGACGAGAAAACGTTACTTGGGTTAGGTGTGACGTAGTCAGCCTAGTGGCGACTGACACACATAGACCATGTCCTGAACCAAGTGGGTATAAGATGGTGAAGGGAATGGGGCACGATTCATTATAGCTGCTGAAGGGTTTCAGAATTGTTTCTGAGGTCAACCGTTGATCTTTCGATTAATTGGGGATCATGATGTACTACTAGGTGCCACTCATGATCGTTCTATAATTGATTAATTATAGACGGCCAATATAAATCGAAAGCCTATTTAGTCACACGCACTACGAGTAATCCGAGGGATTTAAAACGAGTTAAAAATTAGATTTTCCAATCAAGAGAGATTAGGTTTGGTTAAGCCAAACGATAAGTCGAATCTGAATTTTTCAGAGACACATCGGAAGTGTAAAATGGCTAAGTCTTTTGAAGACTTAATAAATGAATTAAATAAGTTTAATTCATTGGGGCGTGGCTTGGATGGGCCGGCCAAAGAGGGTCTCCATCCTCTTTACTTGGCCGACCACAACAAAGGGAGAGAACCAAGTTTTTGGTTCAATTTATAAAATAAACCAAGTGTGGTTTGTTTTATAAAATTATGGATGATATAAATTTTTTTATATAATAAACCAAGGTTTGGTTTATTTTTCATGGAAATTAAAATGAACCATGGATTGGTTTATTTTATTTTATAAAATCAATCATGGATTGATTTACCATGATAAGAAAATTTATTCCATAAGAAAAAAGAAGACTTGGTCGATTTTATCATGAATTAAAATATGATAAAACTTGACATGATGGAATAAGTCATAGAAAATTTATTCCATAAGAAAAAAGAGACTTGGCGGTTGAGAGACCAATATATAAAGGACCCAAGGCAAGACTTGGAAATCAATCGAAGTATTCTTGCCTGGGCTCTCTCCCTCTCCTCCCTTCTTCCTCTTGGCCGACCACAAGGTTCTTCTCCCTTCTTCTTGCCGTGAGCACAAGGAGAAGCACCGAGGCGACGAAGTTCTTCCGTTGGGACGATCTTCCTCTCCAGCCATCATCACCTTGGGATTCGGCGCAAGTCATCTTCCTCCTTCTCGCCGGAATTGTGATTCCGGCCAACCTTGGTAGTGAGGTTTTCAATGTGATTACTTCTCTCTTGGTTTTTCTTGTCGCATTCTCGGAGTATCTAGTAGTTCTCGAGAACACGAAACTCGTGGCTTTGCGAAGTCATCCCGAAGATACTCGGCGTGGATGCCAATAGAGGCGAAGCTTCCGAGGGACGCTTACGGTTGGATCTCGTCCCTTCCTTCGAGTTACGCGAGGTAATACGTAAATTAGTTTATGTTTCTGCAAAATTATAAATATATGATCATGTCTACACAAGATAAAGTTGTATGCTTAGATGTGTGGTTAAATAATTTGAGAAATTATTTATGCTAAACTTCCGCTGCACGTAATTAATTTTAAAATTACGAACCCGCATCCATGTCAACATGCACCCGGTCCCAACACATGACATATAATTATGTCATGTACTAACGATTTCCTTAATAAAGTATGTATGTGACTTAATTTATCAAGTCTCATTAATTGAATTAGGAACCGGATTTCCTAATTCTAATTCATACTTTATTCAAGGAATTGTTTTGGGAAACAATTTCCTAAATTATTATAATCAATTTCGGGAAATAATATGTTTAAGACTTTGATTTCTCTAAATCAAATCTTATTAAATTAAGAGACAGATTCCCTTAATTCAACCACATATCATTTTCATGAAAATCTTATTTAAGGAAATATACTCTATAGGAAACAATTTTCCTAATTAATTTTGGAGACAATAATATGTAAGAGCATCACCTCATAAATCAAATAAGGAAATTATTATTTAAGAATCACCTCAAAAATTTCCAAGATTTGATCACATATTTTATTTATGGAAAATTAATATCATTAACTTAATTTGGACGGCTCCCCGAGGCTCAATCCAAAATAAGAATTTATTGATAATATAATTTGGACGGCTCCCCGAGGCTCAATCCAAATTAAACATTTGACAGTTTAAATTCAATTTAGGAAATTTAATTATAACAACTAACTTTAAATTGGACGACTCCCCGAGGCTCAATCCAAAATAAAGAATTTTGTAAATAATTTAATTTCCAATTATGAATTTAAATACCAATTAATATTCCCATAATTTTGTCTAAACTTTCTTGAAAGAAAGTGCCCAAAATTGCGAGCTTTCCATAAATGGAAAGCTTCCAAAATTAAAAGGTTTTCAGAATAATTGTAAGTTTCTGGTACAAAGAAAACTTACGTTTTTCCAAAATTGGAAAATTTCCAAAATAGGAAATTTTTAAAATTGGAAAGTTTCCAAAAATGGAAAGTTTTCACAATTATCATAAAATTTCAGAAACATGGATATTTCAAAAGTTTGCAAAATTTCATGATGATTTCCAAACTTTGAAATTCCTAAATCGAAAATTTACCATAATTGGTAAGTTTCCATAATTGGAAATTTTCCTAAATTGAGATCATGACAAAGTTTTTTGTAAAACAATTATATGATTATGTCGAATACTAATCGGCTCTGATACCACTGTTGGGACTGGGTGCATGTTGACATGGATGCGGGTTCGTAATTTTAAAATTAATTACGTGTAGCGGAAGGTTTAGCATAAATAATTTCTCAAATTATTTAACCACATATCTAAGCATGCAACTTTATCTTGTGTAGACATGATCATATATTTATAATTTTGCAGAAACATAAACTAATTTACGTATTCCTCGCATAACTCGAAGGAAGGGACGAGATCCAACCGTAAGCGTCCCTTGGAAGCTCTGCCTCTATTCGCGTCCACGCCGAGTATTTTCGGGATGACTTCGCAAAGCCACGAGTTTCGTGTTCTCAAGAACTACTAGATTCTCCGAGAACGCGACAAGAAAAACCAAGAGAGAAGTAATCACATCGAAAAACTCACTACCAAGGTTGGCCGGAATCACAATTCCGGCGAGGAGGAAGATGACTTGCGCCCAATCCCAAGGTGATGATGGCTGGAGAGGAAGATCATCCCAACGGAAGAACTTCGTCGCCTTGGTGCTTCTCCTTGTGCTCACGGCAAGAAGAAGGGAGAAGAACCTTGTGGCCGACCAAGAGGAAGAAGGGAGGAGAGGGAGAGCGCCCAAGCAAGAATACTTCGATTGATTTCCAAGCCTTGCCTTGGGTCCTTTATATATTGGCCTCTCAACCGCCAAGTCTCTTTTTTCTTATGGAATAAATTTTCTATGACTTATTCCATCATGCCAAGTTTTATCATATTTTAATTCATGATAAAATCGCCCAAGTCTCCTTTTTTCTTATGGAATAAATTTTCTTATCATGGTAAATCAATCCATGATTGATTTTATAAAATAAAATAAACCGATCCATGGTTCATTTTAATTTCCATGAAAAATAAACCAAACCTTGGTTTATTATATAAAAAAATTTATATCATCCATAATTTTATAAAACAAACCACACTTGGTTTATTTTATAAATTGAACCAAAAACTTGGTTCTCTCCCTTTGTTGTGGCCGGCCAAGCAAATAGGATGGAGACCCTCTTTGGCCGGCCCATCCAAGCCACGCCCCAATGAATTAAACTTATTTAATTCATCTATTAAGTCTTCAAAACACTTAGCCATTTTACGCTTCCGATGCATCTCTGAAAAATTTAGATTCGACTTATCGTTTGGCTTAACCAAACCTAATCTCTCTTGATTGGAAAATCCAATTTTCAACTCGTTTTAAATCCCTCATATTTCTTGTAGTGCGTGTGACTAAATAGGCTTTCAATTTATGTTGACCGTCTATAATTAATCAATTATAGAACGATCATGAGTGGCACCTAGTAGTACATCATGATCCCCAATTAATCGAAAGATCAACGGTTGACCTCAAAAACAATTCTGAAACCCTTTAGTAGCTATAATGAATCGTGCCCTTATTCCCTTCTCCATCTTATACCTACTTAGTTCAGGACAAGGTCTATGTGTGTCAGTCCCCACTAGGCTGACTACGTCACACCTAGCCCAAGTAACGTTTTCTCGTCTTACGGATTCTAATTACTCTCATGTATTTAAGAGATTCATACTCTGAACATGTCATGCTCTGGCCAGAGGCTTCGAGTAACAATCCGACGATAGGCCTTGGATATACATCTCCTCGCAAGGAGTGGTGAATCCTTTGTAGGCTGTTCAAACATCTTCGGGCACTTCGGCTTATACCTAATCATCCTGGGTCCACACCTCCTTGGAGATGTTTGCTTAAGATGTCAAAGTATAAGTCTCCATGACCAAGATGACTTGAACACCGCAAGTCAAAGGAACATCGCACTTAAGCTGCAGTAAGAACTTCATTGACATATCTATATATAGACTACCATATGAACTTTTACAGCCAGTCACTCCAATGAACTAGTTCCCTTAACTAGCATTCATGTTTATCTCCGGACATCCCAATGTCACCAGCTAGTGAGAATCAGCTGATTAGAGAATAACTCATGCTAGTCTCAACAGAATTGATAGTGTCCGTATTTATCAATTCATCGACTAGTGACAATTTCAATACTTCACAATTGCACATGGAGAGATAATCACTAGTTGTGAATTCATCACAAATTCTCTCATGTTGTGAATTGTATTGTGGACATTCAGTAAATGAGTTTAAGATCTCAATCAAATACATAAACATGTATACTCAAATAGTGAATATTCATTTATTAAAATAAATGATTATAATCATAAGGCGATTGCCTTAGGACACTTTTCTCATATCACTA